>VSDK01029651.1:392940-445152 GCA_009767595.1 Symbiodinium kawagutii | reverse complement strand
ATTCCATTAGCAGGAACTGCATTCCGAGAACTGCTAAGCACAAAATCCTGGTTCGTTTGTTGTTGCGACAGTTTGATCAAGACTTCCTGGTCGCTTATCCTTGGTGGACCCAGCTTGTGGATAGACCGGGGCAAGCTGAAGCCGGCACAGAGGGTCCTGATTCCTGACATCTCTTAAAGCTACTTGGGTCGGGTTGGATAGCGGTTGGGTTGTGAGACCTACAGCAGGTTGATAATAGAATGCAGATCTACAAATTACCAGCTTGGACGAATCTTTGCGTAGTGCAGAATTGTGTGTGTTTGATTTGCCATTTCTGTTCCCCAGTCGGACGCACTTCAATGATGTTTGATCGCTCTTGAGGTAAAATGCCATCCGTTCAACGAGACCCAGATCGTCACAGAACTCAGCCGGTTGCCTGCCGGGTCATGGAATGACAAGATCGTTCTTCCTGGACTTGGAACTTGGAATGGACATCAAGGTGAACATTCCACAAGGATAACCTATTTACCAGGCCAACAGGGGCTTTGACACAGCAAATTATTTCTGCTGTAGCATGGAGATCAACGCCGTTGCTGATCACCTTTTGTCCACTTTTTGGACATGTACACACAATTACAAAAACACTTTGTTGCCCTCGCTACTCCCTAGTTTGCCAAAGTCAGAAAAGAGAAGAGGACAGTTAGTCTTCAACAGTATGAGGTTCAATTCCTCCACCGGATGGTTTGTTGGCAGAGTTTTTTCAAGATATCCCAGAGAAGTGAATGTTGATCAGGTGTGCAAGGCTGATTGACATAATTCATGGGCTATTACTGTAGCTGGTTTGCTCTTCGTCACCCTTGGTATCAGTCCATGTCACTGTCAATTGTAGCACTGAGATCCCAACACAGTTTGGATCCAAACGTCTCCAGACACTTCATGGCGAGGTGAACCTGCTTGGTCCTTCCAACTTATCCAAAACGTGTGACGATGCAAGATCAAGCTATTGATCCGCAGATAGTGTGGCCTGAAGCAACTAAAGCAATGATCACATTATGCAATTGCATAGACCTTGTCAGGTTTCACACATAGACCTGATACACAAGCTTTTACTCTGCTTTGCCTGGCTCTGACACATTGACCACTGCAGTCAAATGGCTATGGATAAAGGTTGAGTTCTTTTTCTGTGTCAGGCACAAGCCATGTACAGATTTTCATGTCATGGCAATGTGAGCAACTCAAAGGACATCACTAGTTGCGAGCCAACCGGCGGATGGTTGATGCCCCAGCACCTAGAAGTAACATGATTATGTTGGAGCATCATACTTTGAGTTTACCGAGATATCATGGGTGTGCCCTTCAAACATCCCGCATCATTGTGAAAGAATCTGCATTTATCGGGACTAACCATGACTAACCTGTGTTGGCCAGTTTTATTCAGTATTGCCCTCTCTTAATTTCAACCTTTGGCAAACAAGTTTTTTTTCCCTACGAACCTTTTCACACTTGTGACTAGTCATAAGCTTACCATCATTAACCATAGATTGACCATACATTTCGGCGTGAATTGTAGCGACGTCAAAAGACGTCACCCCGAGATTCGACATAAAGTCCCGAAATAAGGTTTGATGGTTTGTGACTTCCACCTGCACATAGTATCGCTTGCGCTCGACACTCGCAGCTGCTGGGTTTATTGAATGGTCATCATTCACCATCATTAATCACTGTAAACCATCATGAACCACCACAACACTCCATCCTAAAAACCAACGCACTCATTCGCAACTCGGATGCCCTCAGGTCTCGTGTTCGTACGACACCTCGGTGAACGTCTTCGACATGGCCGTGGGCCAAATGCTTGGGGATCCCAGCGATGGAACTGGACAGTCGCAAGTACGTAAACTCATGGCATGCCATGGTAGGTAGTGTAGCAGGTTGGTGGTTTCAAACATTTGTGTTTTCCCAAATGTCATGATTAACAAATGGTTGGTTGACTGATATTTTTCATAGGGATTGAAACCACCAACCAGATTATGGGAAATCCTTCTAAACAATCATGGTTGCAAAATGTTGTAAACAAAATGTTGCACATAAAGTCAATATGATATGCATAAGTATACACCTACTCATATGCATGATTGTACACTTACTCATATGCATGACTGTACCTTTGCCAATAGTTTAATGGCCAAGACATCACTATGATGAATTGACTGCATTATTCAAAATGGCGGTACATTGCACACTGGTTTGGTAATTTTCATCACATGACCCACATAACAGTTGGTTGCTCTTGTGCACCCTTGCATCAACGTCCTTGCTGTTGTCCCTGGAATCCTCCTCCATTTTGCCCATTGCAGTTGTGTGATGACCAATCATGAACTATACTTCTTGCATGTTTTTGTTCCCTACTTGGTGTTGTTTCCGTATAGACCATTACTATCCAATACCATTGAAGAGCCATCGTCGACCATCACCAACTGGCTGTCAGTTAGTTGGTTGGTTTGTTCGTTAGTTCGTTTTACTTGGCCAGTCAGTTTGGTTACTTCGTTACTCACTGAGTTGATTTATTGGTCAGTTCGCCAGCTATTTGCTAAACGGGTTACTGAGTTGGTTTGTTTCCTGAGTAACTGAGTAGCTTTACCAACCTTAGTAACTAAACCAACCAACTCAGTAACCCAAGGGTTGCTGAGTTACTCGGCCCCTTGGGCCCGTTGATGCGGTCAAAAAGCGCAGGGTGCAGCACTTCGATCAGCACACGGAGTTCACCTTGGGCATCGATTTGAGCCTCTTCGAGGTGGGGGTTGGGGCTCAACACCGGTGCTCGATTCATGGGTTGGTTGGGTTGGTTGGATGGGGTGGTTGGGGTGGTTGGAGCGGTTGGGTTAATTACGTCGAGTTTGTGTGTTTTTGTTCCCTTTGATCAGCAAGTTTGGCTGAATTTATCGTGAGGTACGGAGGGAATACCTCTTCGTTAGGAATTCTGAAAGGATGGGTCAAAGGATTGTGACACTGTTCATGTGCTCTTGGAGCGCAGACAGCTGGGAGATCAGGTGCATCAACAGGACAACAACGAACCACAAATAAGTTCACTTAGTTGAGGATTGCAATTACTATGACGAGTCGGGCCGCAACGGAAAGGTTTGCTTTGCTTTCGTGTATTTGCTGATGTGGTTGTTCTTTACTGGTGTTAGCCGGTTTTAGCTTCATTGGACAAGTTTCAAGCAATCAAGCACCATCAACGTACCATCAACATACTGGACTTCCAAAGTTGACAAAGCCTGAAAAAGGGGTATATGGTACATACAAATTCTCAAACATGTAGGTTTCTACTTTGGAACTGGTCCTTTAAATCAGTTACAGTAGTATTTCTTATTGCTTCATGATGATTGTTCATATTTTTTCCATTGCCTTTTGACTTTGTGCTTTACTTTGGGGGTACCGTTGACTCACAAAGCGAGAAGGAACGGACGTTGACTTGCCGCGCATGGCCAAAGACTCTCACAGGAGTTGAAACCTGCCCCAGAACAGCAACCACTTGGATGATTGGATGTGCGCAGGGCTTGGAGTTCAGCCACCCCACAGGGTTTATAGCCATGGTTATATCCCACTTATTACTCCCGAACAGCAACCAGCTATCAGCTATCAGCTACCCAACCAACTTTGCTCCACATCTCCAGCTTTTGCTCCAGGAGAATGTCATCGCGAGCACTTCTTGGGTGCGGCACTTGACGGCTGGAGAAATTGACTGCCCTTGTACTCCCAAGTAGTGCCCCTGTTTGAACGCTTTGTCCCAATGATGTTTTTAGACAGCAATCTTGGTTCATTGCTCCAGGGTCATGTGTTTTGTTGAAGATATCAAAACCCAAAGTGGTAATCTGTTCAATCAACCAACGAAATGGTATGACACAGCCGGTGACTCTGTTGCCATTGGCTGGAAGTACTCAACCCATCATAGGAATAGCGGAAGTGCTACTTTGCAGCCTGCTTGTTGGTAGCGCATAGGTGTCGATTGCTGACACCTAGCAATAGTGCTATGGAGCCAAACCGCAAGACTTGTATTTACCCATAATCACCAACTAACCCACAACCATATTTCATATTTTGATTTATGCACCAACATGTGTAATCATCAACATTCATCAACCATTGATGAGTTGGTGGTTTCTCAAGATAGGTGTACCCCCAAATCATCCACTAGTAGTCATTGGTAGCAAGAAGCCAAGCATTTTGTTGGCTTCCTAATTTAAGAAACGCCTATATGGGTGTTTCTCAAAATAGGGGTGCCCCTTAATCATCCATTACTAGTCATTTATAGTAATAAACCAGCTATTTTTGGGCCCCCTATTTCAAGAAACAGCCATATGTACAATCAATCCACCATCGTACCTCTATTAGTGACCCCCTCCGAGGACTGCACCACCTGCGTGTGGAATCTGGCGCAAGGCGCCCGCCGAAAAATGGGTTGACCCCGGCACCCCATTTCAGGTGGCCCTGACTGGCTGCGCCATGGGCAAACAATCATGCTTGAAATATCATGCTTGATGAATAGTGAATAATTAGTATATATATATATATATACAGAAGCATGGTTCAACATGTTGGTAAACAAACTGATTATACTAATTAACGGTACTATTTGGTACTCGAACATGATTAAACATAATTATGTATAAACAGTCTTGATCATACTTATCAACACACAAATCGCCGGCCAAAGTCATCAACATAAAATCAGTGTAGAAAGACAGGATTCCCTAATGCCCATCAACACCATGATGCCGTGTCTGCAGGGTGAGGCTGCGACGAAAAGCGATGTAAAAGGTCAATCAGAAGCACTAGTTGAAGCTGCTGACCGCTAATCCTTCTGATCTCGGGATCTGAAGATGTGGTGTGAAACATTATCTGATCATGATAAAGTTATTATCTAATGAAGAACCATTCAAATGATCAATCTAACATTATCATAAACAATGAAGAACTATTCATATGATAACATTATTTATGATAAAGTTGGGTTGTGAACCATTCAAAACAACCCTGTTATCTCCAGTTGCCAGCTCACGAAAACTTATGGTCCCGTGCTGCCCTGCCCACGGCAACATTGGCTCGCCGTCCAACTGGGGCCATCATCTGATGGGCTGATGGCAAACTTACAATGATTAGACATGCTTAGTAGCAGGACTTAGTCAATCATTATCAAGCATGTTGGTAACCATGGCTCATGATTAGCCATGGCTCATTATTAACCAGCGACAATCCAAGCCATGAATCCGCCGAGGCCGGACTCTCATCTAGTTGACGATTTTCGACATCAAAATTTCACTTAGGGATAGTCGGTGGAACAACTAACATGTTTGGGAGCCTCAACTTCCCACTAACCAGTCATCGTTTTACCAATTGGCGGTTTCTCAGAATAGGGATAGTAGCCCCAAATCATCCATCACTAAGTTATATATCACCAATAAAGAACTTATTTTTGGAGTTCCCTATGGCTTCAGAATCATCAACCACTTGTAAGCAATATACCAGGTACCGGCACTGTTAAGTACCCTGCAGTTAGCGTTAAACCAACCATTGTTGGGGTGCCTCATGGCTTCAGAAACCACCACATAGTTGGTATATCCCCTATGATTGTTGCTTATGATCCCCGACGATTAACCATTCTGGCTGGTTATAACCCCTTAATCCAACAAATAGTTGTTATAGTCGGTATATCCCGATTATTTGTTGTACACCATAGTTAGTATATCCCTATTATTTATTTATTTGTTATATACCAAAAGTGGTATATCCCCTTCAGAAACCACCCAATGACCCTCCAACATGGCACCATGGCACCATGGCCACTGCTGGCCGTGACCGTTTTCCGGTGGAAAGGCCCTCCACCGCCACCCCCACCCGCCATTGTCCCTTGGACGTCGGTAGCAGCGGCGAAGGGAAGGGAGCAGCAGGGACACCTTTGATGGGTGGCTAACGGGTTGGTGCTCCCAACCACCCATGGGTGGTTTATTACTATCAATGGCTAACTGGTTGGTGGTTTTAAACATTTTTTGTTTTGACTAGTACTTATCAACAACTGGTTGGTTGACTAATATTTTTCATAGGCATTGAAACCACCAACCAGCTAAGATTGGATGATAATAAGTAATTAGGGAATAATAAGCAACAATAGGAGGGGATAGTTTTACGGGTTAATAGTGGTTAATAGTGGTTCATAATACGGATCAGTAGGGAATAATCACCAGGGGGGTACTCTAGACACTGCCAGGGGTTAGGGTTTTGAGGCGGAATAAGATGGCTGATGATGCTTAGTAAGGGTTAATAATAAGGATTAGTAAGGAATAATCACCAACAATAATGGTTAAACAACTACTATATGGTGGTTTCTTAAAATCCCAAAGCTATGGTTGGTTTATTACTGTAAATGGTTGGTGAAGGGTGATTTAAGGGTACCCCTATTTAGAGAAACACCCATATGGTGGTTTTGTCAGAATAGGGATACTCCCCAATCATCCATGAATCGTCATTTATAGTAAGAAACCATAAGAAACCTATCATAGCCTTGGGGTACCCCTATTTTGAAAAACCACTGTGTGTACTGTTTGTTTTATTTAACTATACATATGTAGAGGTACGCTGAGTAATTTTGCCCACACAACTGTAGGTATGATTAGGTATATGAGGACATGTAAGTATATGTATCTGTATATGTATCAATATAATATAATATATATATATGTATATTATTTACGTGCACAAATATTTATGTGTGCAAAAAATTGGACACGATGTACTGAATACATGCAATCATGTGCCCATGTGCCAAGCCGCAATGGCGCGAGAAATTGGATATGACATGCTACTATGGGTATCAAAGTCCAGATATACCAAGCAGCGAGATACCAGCAGCTTGGTAATTCCTCTTTATAGGAGGTTGTACAATGGCTAATCAGTAGACTCTTGTGACTTGTGAAGAATCGCAAGTAGGACATACCATGGCTAACCTATCCACGTTTTCAGTCCCTCTGAAATATATGGAGTACCCACCAAGCTTTCATTGGTTGGGGTTACTGACTACCACCGACCATCTATCATATCCCGAGAAGTTTCTCCAGAGTGCTGCTCCTCACCAAAGGCTATGAGAAACAGAACACCAACTTGCGCTATCACGGATAATTCACCAAGTACTGCCTGCACCGGTGGATTAATGGTGATTGCTTGGTTGCGGAAATGTGGCTCCTGGATTGATAGCCCCGAAATTATTTGGTTGCTCAATGTTTTACAGGTTACTGTGCTGTCGCAGCAAATCAAACCACTTTCGGATCTATGCACCGTCTATTTACTCAGCGAAGACGGGGTTTTAAGTACTAACAGGTGCAAGCAGACAGGCTATTGTGGATAGGATTTAACATACCACTTACTCTTAATCAACAATTGGTGCAACCTATCCATGGTAATTATGTTAACAATGATTCATTGGAGTTCACAATTCTGATCACACTGATTCACTGGAGTTCACTATCGACCATTGTGAACTGCGTCAAGAGTAGCTGGTTCTGTTGGGATATGTTTTCCAGGAGTACCAACCTGTAGAACTCCATACTCAACTGTAAGGGTGATGTACGTTGCCGTTTATTTGGCATAGGTTCATTCATTTTTGTTGAGCATAGGTTCATTTGAGTGATGAAGCACAGCTTACGTTTGAGAACTCGTTTGTCATCGTTTGTCCAAAATGTGCATATCCCAAAAGTGGTGGTTTCCAACTCCTTCTTTGCTAGGATGCACCTACTCACTCCGATGTTTCGTGTCTTGGTGGGTAACATAATGATGCTACTATTGGATGGTTCGCAATGAGTACCACCATGAGTCCTCTTGGCGACAAAAATCACCACTGAGGTGAAGCGGATGCCGCAGCAGAAGCCCATGTGACCGCTGCGGTGATCCGACGCATGGATCGGACGGTGCGGCCTTAAGAGCATTTTGATGTCTGGTGGAAGCTTGCGTGAACCCAGGATGTTCCAAGTGTTACATGTGTCAATCACATAGGACGGATTGGTCAACTAGTAGAAACATCATGAACCTGGCTGTTCCTTGGGAGCTATTGGGAGGGGATGCCAGGGGCATCTATGCCTTTAAAGGGAGAGCGATGCCAGGAGCTACCAGGATTTGACCAAATGATAGGAACATTTAGCCAAGAAGCTCGTGTCATGATAGATTTCATTCCCTTCAGCCACGGATGTGTTTCCCAGTATGTGGGCCCGACGCGAACCAACTAAGTTCAGCGGATTATTGGCTGGGAAACCACCAAACTTCGCTGGGTGCCCAAGCAGTCGTAGTGTTGTGCTGCTGATTACTGCAACACCTACAGGATATGCAGGAAAAGCCAGCAGGTGGTAAGAATAAAGCAGAGATTTCTCGTCTTCCTTGCTTTGGTGGGTCTCTACCTGTTGACACCAGAATGTCGTTGCATGCTTTGTTGCTGCATGGATGATTCATTCGTTCAGTTCCCAACCACAGTGCTTTCTGGATGATGTATGTGTCACAGCGAGTCAGAAGGCTGTGGGTCAAAAGCCAGTGCCCCTGGTTCCCCCATCATGAACCATTGTTTTCCCTATTGTTGTTGATTAGTTGCCCACATTAGTTGGTCGATTAATATTGACCCATAGCCATTGGTCATACTTCAGCAGTTGAATTTTCCAGTCCCATTTCCACGGTCAGCTTCTGCCAGCTTTAAGCCATGGCCAAGGGGCCAGCATAGCGTGCGAGTTGACAGTTGAGAGAGAAAGGGGGCGCATGACACCGCGATTTGTTCGTCTTTTCGCTAGCTGGTGGTGGAGATACAAAGACAAAGAGATTCTGCTGTTCACGTTTTGGATGTGAACATTAGGACCGAGCTTTGACGCAGTTTCAACGATTTGAGCTGTGCTTCAAGTTCCAGTCTTTGCACAACACCCCAACTGTGACTAGGAACTCTAGCCAATGCACTGGATCTCAAAGCTTTTCGGTTGGATCTCAAACCTTTGGATATACCTGGATGGATTTTGATGAAGGATGAGGAGGGTGCACAGAATTCCAGCAGTTCTCTGAAATGTAGTCCAACATTTTGTGGTGAAATGAGTATTTTCATCGGTCCGAGATTTGAAGGACACAGAATACCTGTTGTGACAATCAAACCATCAAACTGTCATTCCAGGCAACTGGTGACCATGATCAACCAATTTGAACCACGATTGTATAACCAGGCATCATTTCAGGAATCACTTCATGTATCTTCCTGTTGCGACGGCTCCACAGCTTTTATCGCGATCGCCATCGGCGGCAATTTTGATTGAGGCCTCAGCCATTGTGTCAGATGGTTAGTTGATGGGCGGTTGTGATGACTGGTTGGTGGTTTCAGACAATGTTTTAATTTGCCTCGTAAACCAAACTGTTGGCTGGTTGATCAATATTTTTTCATACGCTTGAAACCACGATGACTACTATGATCCAATACCATCACGGCAACTGTCAACATGCAGATGAACGTGCAGATGAACGTGCAACAGGGCTGCCAGTATCCAGGTTTCATCATAGCTTGCCATGGTGGCCCTTGATCCACAAAGATATCTCAACCACATTGGGGGAGTACCTCGATCGTCTATGATCGAAACCGTTGGTATATCCCCCTAAAGTGGATTGTGACCTCATGATCTTGACATATGTTGACTATTACGAAACATAGATGAGCAATATAGCCTTTAGCGCTGCTACATCCCGTGAGCTTTTCTCAACTGCCAACCCTCGTTGACCAGCATTATAGACATAGTTTGAAAGTGTTGGCAACACTTACCCATTATCAAAGTTTGTCAACATAGACCATTATGAACCATACTTAGCTATCATTCACCATGATTGACCGTCACCACGGGCGATCAATAGAAACCCTGATTCACCACCACTTCACACTTGGTTTGCTCATCCTGGCGACCGGAGACGCTTGCAACAAGCAAACTGAGACACAGACATGCTGCTGACATCAGCTGTCGACGGGTTGCTGGTGGATTTTTAATATATACATATGCATATATCTCTCGAATAAAAGCCATTATGAAGGGCCTATTTCACCAATCAAAAGCCTATAGATCATTGATAGTTGAAGGAAAACATGGGCCAAGTGATCATAGAGTGAAATTGAGTGCTATACGCAGTTGCTTGATTGCCATGCTGTTTCTGCTTCCGGGTGTATGGCCACTTGTCCTCCAAGACGACATGGAAATCCGTGCGTGGGAATACTCACGTGAAGCACCGGGCCAACTCTAGCATAATGAGACGCTTTGGACAACACTGTTTTGATTCGTGTCAGATTTGTCCAATAGCCATATTCCAAGCAGACGGTATTGATTGCTCTGGGTTAAGTTAACTGGCTACTGGATACGCTCTTATCAAAAGTCGGAGTCAGTATGCTCTATCGTGAGTGTGATCCCTGAGTACTGTTTGATTGTTGGGGGACATTGTGATGGAGATTACAAGGTAAGCAGTGAAGTCATCAATATTCGCAGCAACACATACTTCATGTATTCAACAGAAATTGGTACAACTATGGATCACACAATGGCTTCAAGAGCAAGTACAGGCTTCGCTCCACATACACAACTTTTTTGGTCACGCTATTAGAACCCCTTCGGAAAAATATGTGAAATATCAAACAGCTGCACAAACACATTCTAATGCAGCGGCACATTCTGGTCCCAGTTTGGGTTGTTTGGTTGATGAACCGTTACAGAATAGGATCCAGGCCTGTAGCTGTATAGGTGTTGTTAGTTATTCAAATATGATATGTGACTCATACTTTGGTCATATGACATCATTATTTCTTTATAGCTGTGGGTATATGATTGGTTTGACTAATTTTACCATCCACCAGAAATTGATTATGCCAGCTGTTGTTGGTGATGAATGTAGACGTATGAACCACCATCAATCAACCATTATATAATTGAAAGCCATCATTGATCATAAGTGAATCTCTTAATAACTGTGACTAATGGTTGATGATGGTTGCATGTGGCTACCTTGCATTAGCCAAAACACATTCGAGAACACACATGGTATGACCCAGCCACACCGCAGTTCTCCTGGTGCAGGCGCGCTTCCACGCGGCCCGTTTGGCGTTTGACGAAATGCGCGGCCGAAGTGTCGGGGACCACAGGATCTCGCCAGCTGAGTTCGCGAAGCTCACCACGTGGCTGAGGCCTCCTGGTTGCCTCTCTCCGGCGTGGTGGTCTTTCTCTACACTTCAGGCTGGGTATCAATGGGTCCAACATGGGAGGGTGGACTTCTCAACAAGGCATTGATCTCAACATCTGAACTCAACATGGGAGTTTTTCTCATTTTGTTCTAGCTGGTATCAGTGACAAATTAGAATATAAGACCCCACTGTTGTTGTCATTTGGGCTCTAACCAAACGACAACAGCGGATGCTAACGTCCCAAGAAGATCCAACAAGCTGATACCTTTGGGGGTTGCCCATCCATGGTGTACCAACCATTTGCTGAACGGCTGTAAGGCCTCACCGAACTTGTTGAACGCTCATCTTTCGAAGTTCCAATTTCTCCACGGACTATGATTTGCTTTGGGATTATAATGTTGGTTTCTGATTAGTATCTACCTGTTGGTTTCATCTATTTTCATTACTTTAGGGGGGGTTACACTAATCAGAAACCAACATTAATCAGTTTACATCAATTTACTACCTGGTCGGATAGGGACCTGCTGAATGCAAAGTCAATGAATGAACGTTTTGGTCCTGGGCAATCCTGGGCATGAGTCAGTTCGGTGGCTTTGCATTGTTCAATCGATCCGAGATATTGAAAGGCACTGCGTTGGCATTCCACTGTGCCACTACTGGCTCTAAACTGTAATTGCCATCGCCACCATGTTCTGACTTTATGTGAATCTCATTTCAATCTTTCCTGAAGAACTATAACTTGATTACTATAACTATAGCAAACTATGATAAACTGCAAATCTTATGTGATTACTGCAACTTGGTTCATCTCGGGTCATCTTGGATCCACTCATGCAGCAAGAAGCCGCTTGGTTCTAGGGTAGCTGCCGCCGACAGGCGCATTCACCTCCTTGCCGTCGACCAGGCTGATGGGTAAAACCCATGGTTGACTCATCGTCAAGGGTGAACGTAGTGATGGTTTAATGATGGTTGAAGGACCATTTATGATCAATGATGGTTTGGGTATCATCTACCATGTATTTTTGGTATACCTTTCCATACATGATACATGATTGGTATACCATACATTTATTGGTGGTATACCACGTTGGTGGTTAAGCTGCCATCTTGTTGGTGTTGTCTGTCCACCAAAGAACTGGAATAGTTTGTCCATATGACAAGTGTATTATTTTCACGGGCCTTGACCACCAAGCAGATTCATGTTTGTGATGCCTGCTGGCAGAATAGAACTGGAGCTGTGCGAGGCTCAGTGTGAGGTCTGTAGATGTGGGCCACAGTCAAGAGGACGTGGTGGAGATTCAAGTTGTAAATGAGATAGATCAATCAAGAGTAGTCTTGTTCCTTTGTCTTCCTTGCTTACTGCCATTTGAAACCACTACCTAAGTTGTTTGACAAGGTGTGTAGGTCAAAACTACCATCTCCTCTTGTTTCTCAAAAAAAACTCACTGTTCTGCAATCCCCAACTCCCCTGCTGCCTGCTCCTGCCCTACCCCAGAAAACGGGTAAGAACAGCATCGTGCCAAGTAGTGCCCTGAGTCCTCGGGCTTTGACGGCTGCACCAGGTTGCACTGCATCGGCATTGATGGTTCATGTTTATGTTGTAAATAGCGGGCACCAATCGATGGTTCGGGAAATCACTTTATTGTTGAGATTGTTGTTGATGCTTCTGTTTAGGGATTATGTCATACTAAAGTTATGGAATCATGGGCATTGTGATAATCCCTAAACAGTTAGTATGGCTGATCATTCATTCAACAACAATCTCATAGTAGTTTTATGTAACTTTAGTACTTGTATGGCTAATCACCCCCAACTCATCCTTATATAAAGCATTTGTAGTAGTAAACCAACCATTTTTGGGTACCCCTACTTTTAGAAACACCCATATTGGCTGATCATGCTAGTCATTGTCGAGATTATTGAATGAATGATTAGCCATTTAGCAAGTCGCTCGCCAGGAGGAGCCTCAGGTCGGCGGTGCATGCAGAGGCGCCGATGCCGAGCTTCGTAACTTGGGGTTCGAACATAGGGAAGCCCAAAGGTTTGGATCTGTTTGGATGGGCTGATTGACATGTGCTATTCCCTTTGACTATAGATCTTTTGGGCTGTTTGGATGGTTTGTGATGTTCTTTTGGTGGGATTGATATGTGTTATTCCGCTAGATGATTACAGAGTTATTATATGTTTTCACTATTTGGATGGTTCAAAGTTTTTGTTGGTCCTCTAGTTTGAGAAACACCCGTATGTTAAACTACCTTCCATTTATGAAGCAGTCTAGGAGAATGGTTTTGGGATGGTGGTGTGCATCAGTGTTCAAAATCATCCCGGCCTCCTCGTGGGAACCACGCTGCAGGATGAGTTGCTTGAATGCCTTGCGTGGACTACGATGATGCTTGTTGTTGCTGATTCATGTTTCGTGATCAGAAACGATCATGGATTTCAAGAGCTGGTAGGGCTTGTTACAACTAAGAAGTTCAATAAACAGCGAGCAACCCAACAACAAGCTTGGAAAGAGGCGGGTGCAACAACTGATACAGAGCGTATTTCACTTGCTATGTTTCACTTGTTAACCAGAAAAGCAGCCGCGGAACGACCACGAATCGTTCAGGATGTACATCCTTGGATGAATCTCTTACTACGGGGAAAAGGATCAATCCTAGTCTTCATCAAAGTAAAATCATCACCAGTCATAAATCGGCTGTTGGACAGGTTGGTTTGACGTTGAGTTTTACCCTGTTGGTCACTACTTGGATGGTCGTGGGTGAACTATCATCCCATTGGGATGATCATGGTATTCCTATCCACGGTAGCCACGGTGGATTTGGAAACTGATCCTGGAGTAAAACCCATGATGCTAACGGCAACAGTCCCTATAAACCATGATGTGGCTGTTTATCAAAATGGGGGTCCCTCAAATCATCCACTAGTAACCAGTTACAGTAAGAAACCAACCAGTTTTGGGGCACCCCATGGCTTAAGAAACCACCATGCAGTCTAGTAACCATGATGGTCAGGAACCCTGGTTGATGGGACCATTGTCTCCTGCTTCAGGGCAAGTGTGTGGGCAACTGTCTCCAGGAAGATGGTGCCTTGGTCGAAACCTGGGGACTGCTTCAGTGGGTCATCGGTGGCGAGAACAGGGTGGTCCCATGACTATTTGATAGATGCTGATAGTGGTTGATGATGTTTTGATGATGATAGGTGATGATGAATGATTATGATGATTCTGATGAGTACGGTTTTGTTTGCACTTCATGATCATTATGGATGATAAGTTGTGAATGCAAATGGCAGAGTGGTACCCCTGATAAGTGCTAGTTACCGTGGTCTTTTTACAAACCAGCTTAGCTAGGGTGCACCTCTCTGAGTTGATCCTGGTTCATGCTCAGTGATCGTTGCTTCTGCCTCATTGGTGGATGTGTAGTGGAGCAGATGACGGCTGGTTGGAGTCAACCAATGGCTCTGCAGGATCCGGAATCCCAGCCAGACACACCGTACATGGCTAATGGTGCTTAATGATGGTTGACAGTGGCTTATAATGACACATAATGGTTCCCACCACTATTCATTGGTATTTGTGATATGTTCCAACACTCCTGATTGTCAGAACTTGGAGATTGATTCATCGTTGTTTGTGTTGTTTTTGTTGTTGTCGTGGTGGTGGTGGTGGCGGGGTGGCGGTGGTGGTGTGGTGGTGGTGGTAGTGGCGGCGGTGGCGGTGGTGGTGGTGGCGGGTGGTGGTGCTGTTCTTGTTGTTGTTCTTGTTGTTTTTGATGGCTGTTGTACAGAGTGTTGCTTTTAATCGAACCTCCAAAAAGGTTGCTTCATGACCGACAATGAACTATTTTCGACAGGATTGTCAGCTTTCCTATCTTTCTCTTTATAGGAAACACCCACATCTATACAGGATACTGTTTCTATTATGTCATATATTTGTGTTAGATGTCTTTTTGTTTTGGCTGGCAAAGCTTTCATACGTCCAGCTGCTGAAAAGTTGTCACTTGTTTACGAGTGGTTCAGCAGGGTTGATACTGGTTAACAAACCGGCAATGAGCAACATCATAGTAATCGTTTCCCCTTGTTAAAAACCAAGTATCAAGAGCATGCTCAGAGACCACCACGAATGGTTACAATTATAGAGAGCGCCTTCAATCATTTGCGGAGACCCATCAGTGTAACCAACTCCCATCAGTGTAACCAACTCGTACATCATTGTAACCACTCATGTTGGAAATATACCATATTGTGGCTTCAAACTCATAACCACCAGTTCCTACGAAATAACTTAAGTGACCTTTTACTTTTGATTGATACTCATGATTATGATCAATTAGAACTCATGCACTTTTGCTACTTATTATTATGATTACTTAGAACTTATATGCTTCCAATTGCTACCCGACTATCCCTGGTTTCCGCTCCAGTGCCGGGGATCGCCGGACGATGGCGCAACCGCGCAACGTGTCGCCGTGCCAGGCTCCTGGAAGCCCACGGGGGAGATCGACATCCAGGCGCGGGGAGGTCGACCTGGGGAGGCCTGCCATGCCACACGGGCGACGCAGCAAGCTATGGAGCCAGCTGCGGGCAGTGGCCTGTAACGTATCTATTTGTTGGGTCAACTCTTGGGTACAAGACTGGTGAAATTGTATTTGCGGTTGGTTGCTCACAAACAATGATACGACATTTGAGTAGAACTGTGGTTGGATCGGCAAAAACAAACATGTAGATATATGCAGTTCCTTTTTGTCCATCAAAAGCTTCACTTGTTCTTCACCTGGTGATGTGAGCAGAGTGAACATACTGAACTAGCATGCAGCACAGGGAATCAACCGGCGATGCGCAGCGCTTGGCCGTTAGATTAGTGGACAATTATGGACAGTTTGTTATATGTATTCAGTGCAGACATTTGCACATTCAATTGATCTTATTTAGATGCCATAACTTCAGATGAGAGAACTACAAGGCTTAGACATGAAAGCGCTACCAACAGGTCAGGATCCTGCAACCTAGAGGCTTTACTAGGGGTCAACATGCTCAGCAACTGAAGCTTTTAGGCTCGCCAAAGTCTTTGCTTACAGCTGGTCCACCAACAGAACCAACATGGACTAACAAGATTCAAGTGCAGAGGAACCTGTTGAGGTGTTGATTTCGGTATGTTTCAGTGAGCAGATGGTTGGTTCTTCAACGTTTAGCCGACTATTTGGGCCGCACTCTTCGGATCACCATGACGATGGTGTCCCAATGGTGCCCGCCCCATTCATCAAATCGGAGGCACCCATGGCTTGGGACCCTTAGGGCCACGGGCCACTGCCGTTGGTGTCCCATGATCCGAGCTTTACAGCGGCTCCCCAGTCATGCCGCTAATAGCTGACCAAGTCATCATGCCATTAAGAATGGCGAGTACAGTACCACTATGGCTAGGGATTGCAAAATTCATACGATAAAGATCACCAAAAGCAATGATTACTGTAATCCAATTATTCCAATTTATTAGTATTAGTTTGGTTAATGCAATTAATGATAATTAATCAATGATTAATTATTTGATTGACAATTATACATATTAATTAATCAATGATTTGTAATCAATGATTATTAACTGAATTAACCAAATTGATAATCATTGATCAACCAAATTAACTAAATGAACAAATTCATTTGATCCCATGACTTCTTCGTCCCGATCGCTGTGAATCTCCGGGCCATGGGCGCCGCATGGGTTTCTGCCCCGGCAGCTTGTGAAGGTCGGCTCCCAGGGACAGAACTGGCGATCTCGAACGGGCGCTACACGGATGATCACGGGCTACGGCAAGTCATCATCCTGAACTATGCATACATAAACAGAAGTATAAACATATGTTTCAATATATATATATATATATTTATATTCATATATACATATATAGTTATATATAAATATATATTTATAGTTATATATACATATATATACATATGCACATATATAGTTATATATACATATATATACATATACACATATATAGTTATATATACATATATACCTTGGACTCACATAACCTGCTTTTTTTCGGGTTCTGTGTCGATAACCTGGTTATTCCCATGTTAGAGCATAAAAACCTGGTTGTTCCCCAAAAAACCGGGTTATTGGTGTAAAACCCTAAAAATCAAGAAATATCATGGTTGATCATGGAATTTATTGGGGTCTCTTAGAGATGGTGAAATGATGTTCCAAATCTATCAACACATGTCAATCCCCCGGGTCTCCCTAAGTGTCTTCCAGCAAGACCGGCTGCACCAGAGCAGCGCCGGGCTCAAAGACGCCCTTTTCCGATCGAGCTCTACGGATGAGATGCGAACGCCTGGGGACTCAGAATCTCCTGGAGAGCTGGCGCTGGTGGCAGAGCCTTCCGTGGATTCATCATTGGTATGTTGGATGACCATGCATGTATAACCCTTAGCCTTTTTAGCTCACTACTCACAGCCTTTCCACCTTGCGGGCTTCGCCATGTCCACATCATATGTGGATTGCACTGTTCTTCCTAAAGAATGGGACAGTGTAGAGGCCATTCGTGAGCGGTTGCGTCAGGGCCGGAATTTGGTTTCAGATTCGGGTGGCCCCTCCGTCAAGATCAGTCGGTGTGTGGCAAACTCTGATGTGTTGATTCCAATTCTTGCGCAATGTGGGGCTGGGGCACGTCTAGCCGAAGTTGATGGATTGCGGGACGCTGTGGCAGCAACGTATCAGTCCAACAACCGGGAGGTGCAGGAATGTATTGTGGATGATGACGCATGGGCCATTAGAGAGATGGTTGCCTTTGTCAAGCGCAAGACTCATCGAGAAGAACCAAGCTTAGCAAATTGGACTGCCAATGGTGTAAAGGTTGTATGCATGTTCTTATTTTTCTTCTCTTTTGTTTTAATTTCAAAGCACTTATCTGGCACTTATGCCAAAACTGATAAATCATCGAATGGTGTCATTTGCCGCCTGTTCCCGTCCAGGATTCCACTTTCCAATCTCTGTGCCTTTTGGTGAACCCTGGTTTGGAGGACACGTGTGCCAAACAAAGAATTCTGTTCAAGCATCCCTCCAAGCCATATATGATTAAAGAAGGTACAAATGTTGGTCAAAGATGAGCCCCAAATGGTAACCAGCTATTACACCATGTGATACCACGCATGTCGATCTACATCATGCCTCGATGTCCCAATGCCTTGCAGGACCTCATCAACGACCTCAACTCCAAGAACGAGCACTATGTGGAAGAAGATGAGCCAGCGGAACAGGACAAGTGGTTTGATCAAACCTGTTGTGGAATTTCCTTTTGCATTGGTCAAATCAAATCCCAAAAAGTTTCCATTAGAAGCCCAACAAATTTGATCAAGATGAATGGTTTGGTGCTAAGTCCCAATTTTAACCAATTTAAAATCAGTGGTTTCAAAACTGGCAGGACGATTCACCTGCTCCTGCCCCTGAACCCGTGGTTCCACTGGATGAGGAGGTTGCTACGCCCAAGGCATCAGCTTTGGTTGCCACCCCAACTGCTTCTGGTGCCAGGGTTGCGACGCCCCAGCAACAGCCGCCGGCTCCTGCTCTTCCTGAAAGTGTATCTGCTCCAGCCATCGCTTTGCCTCGTGTCTCAGGAGATCATTCAGGGAAAAACGTGTTTGATAACCAAATTCTCTCCATGCAGTCTCTGTTCAATAAGATGTATCGCCGCTCCAAATCCATTTGACATGTTATTGGTTTGATAATCATTAAATGGCTTCAGCTATGCTGACATGCATGTACATTTTCAAAAAAATGTGAGATAAGTTCCAAGTTAATAGCATCATAGTTCGATTCTACATCTTAACTAGCTTTCAACCAGTGGCCTTGTCGCCCTCAGGAACCACTGCTTCTCTGCCGACAGGTGGTGCGAATCAGTCATTGGCTGACAAGAAGGCGTTGCTCCTGCAGAACCTAGTCATTAATATTTGATTTGCCAACTCCGAAGCTTAATGACTTAATGATAAGGCAGTGGGAGTTCCAACATAACCATCGAACCCTATAAGCCCATCCGGTGGATTGCAGACCCAGCCTTTCAAATTGTGCTCAATATCTTGCGACCACCAGGCACGCACTATGGTTCCCAATTATGATCAACACCAACTCCAGCGCCCAGGATTCAGCAAAAGCGGCAAGCTTTGGCAAAGAAAGCATCGACTCCATCACCTTCGAGCAGCGCTGAGGCAAAGCCCCCTCTGGCAAGAGGTGGGTGTTTGGAAATTCTTTGTGGTAAATGCCTTAGCTTAATTCTTGGACAACACATACATTCAAACATGGATTCTCGCTGGTCAATGTTCAAAAGTTGGCAATGGTTTTAACTGATTCCCGTATCAAATGTTTCATAGCATATCATGATTTTCTTTTCCATCTTGGGGGCCAATGTTCCATGTTCCAATCACTCCAATCATGTGATCACATGTGCGCTTCAAGTTCACCAGGATTGTCGACCCCTATCTTTGGTGGTGACGCGGTGGAGACTCAGGCAATGGACGTCATGGAATTGCCGAGCCCTGTCCCTGGTGTTGGTTCCGAGGTGTATGAGGACATGTTGAAATCTGACAGCCCTGCAACCAAGCGAAGGAAGTTCCAAGCCAAGGTGATCCCTGTCTCAGATGATTCACAGCCTAATCAGCCAGCTGATTATCAGCCACCTGCTGATGGGAAACCGGATGCTGATGATGATGTCAATGATGGGCACAAGGATCACCCTCTTCCCAGTTGCTCCCCATCTGCGGAGCCTTCCGCTGAGCCTTCTGCCGAGGAAGCTCCTTCCAAGGTCCTGCGAATGCACTTGAGACAATTGTTTTCCAACACCATTTCCATTATGAAGTCAGGGGTTAAATAAAAACTAGTTTCAAAATCAAGCATTGTCAAAACCGATCCAAAACATAGAGCCGATCAGTTTTTGTAGGCCATCAACTTAACCTACTGGGTTTCTTTGGGCCTTTGTAGTCATAGCGCTATCTCGCGCTACGTCTTAAGCCTGATCAGCCGAGGTCTTCAGTCGCAGGGATCAGCTGAGTATGCGGTCTGCGAAGAAGGAGGCCAACAAGGAGGGCAAGGGCAAAGGCAAGGGCGCCAGGAAGCAGAGAAACACCAAGGAGAAAAACAGCGGCAAGGAGAAGACTACCAAAGCTACCACGAAATCGCGAAAGCCTCAGCAGAGCCAGGAGGAGAAGAAGGTTGCAACAGCTCGTTCTCGCAAGGCGAAGTCGAGGAAAACCAAGTTTTATGAGCTTGATTTGGATATCACCCAGGATTTGGTCCAGCAGGATGAGGTTGCCGGTTGGGTCTGGGATTGGAATCTGGACTACACTGCTGAGCTTGCCGAGTTCAAGAAGTCTGTGCAGCTTGCTAAGTCCAGCTTTGAATACTTTCGGCACAACATCTACTGGAAGACATTCAAGTGTGGCTTGACCATGTTCTTGCAGGATGGCACCAAGAAGGATGTGGCAACCTTCTACTTCTCCGATGATCAGCGTGGTCTTGCTGTTGCCATTGCTTGCGCTGACTACGTTGCAGCTTGGCCATGGCAATGTGTTTTTCTTGTTGGCAGCATTGCCATTAGTGGGAACAACAATCTCCATGTTCAATTCAATTTGATTTGTTTGGTCGACCTCTTGTGGAAATTTGTTTCGCAAGTATTTCCATAACAGGGCAAGTCCAAACCATTGAGAAATATCTCAAGATTAAACATGGAATTTTATCTTGCAGGTAAAGATCCAACTGTAGCTTTTTCGTCTGAGGCCTGGCATGCAGAGCAATCACCCGCGGAGACCCTTGAGGAGTTCTACGAGGAGTTGGAGGAGCTCAAGGAACACTACTACCGGGCTGGTGCTTGCGCATTGCTCCAGGACAAGGTGTGAAAGTTTGTACAGTAGCCATAGCCATCATACTTGTCCCAAACTGGGATGTGCTGTGCGTGGGGTTCGGTGAATGGCGATGACCATCACAAGCTGGGTTAACCACAGCTTTGAACCTAGTTTTCGGCTGGTACGGCTGGCAGCTTTTGCTTTAGGAAGGAGTTTCTATATAGTTCCATGCGCTCTTTGCCAACCCACTCTGACCCCAAGACTTTGAAATAAACAATTTCTCATTTGATCTATCTCAAAATCTTTCCAGCAGTTTGCTTCCATCCTCCAGCATCCAACTTAAATATGTTGCGTTGGTGACATTGCAGTGGTGGGTTGGTAGCGATGGCAATTCGATTTCAGGTTTCAACCCTTTCCAATCAAGGTTGAATCATCACCACAGAAGTGTTTGCTTGGAACATGCGGCACTCAAAGGAAATCAATGGCAGCTATTCCACCATACTCGCTAAACAGCATCCAGCTTTTAGAATTCCAATCGAACCTATTTTGGTTTCAGTTGGCTCCCAAGGTCAGCATGGCTCCTCGACGTGGCCGGTTGCGACCCAAGATATCCCACGCTCGGAGGGTGCGGCAAAGGCAAATGAAACGCCTAGCCGGCCAGTTTCAGCCAAGGGTTCAGGAAATTCCAAGGGTATCATCAGCATGCAGGGCTTGAAAGACCGATATGTTCTTATTTTGCTTCAAGTCTGAGCCTGCCACCTTTCGGCTCATTTAGACATGCCGACTAGGAAATCTGGCCCTGAGTAGACTCTGAAAATGGTCGACGTTGATTCACTGGTCTATAGACTTGTGGCTATGAAAGCACCTCGGGATACTCGACATTAATTTCCAAGGTAGAATCCTACAGGTTTCCCTTCAGCAGCAACCAGGTACCAATCTCGAAGTATACATGCAGGAAAGGTATGGCATGCTGTCTAATCACAAGATGTTTACATCCAATATCATCCAATGATTCCCTCATTCAACTCAGGAATTTATCCTGATCGTTCTCTTGGTGATTTGGACCCAGGGCCTCTATGACTTGACGGAGGAGACTGGCCGCTGTATCACTAAGTCATCATGTAGCAGCAACAGGAAATTAGATGAAGGGTGCCAAAAAAGTGACATCAGAAAATTAGGCTGTGATGTGGGGGTGGTTTTTGACCGTGGGTGTTGACATCAGCTCAAGGAGTACGACTGGCTGGAGTTCTTTGCTGGCCACGCAGCCTGCACAACATATGTTAGACTTCGAGGATTTCGTGGCTGCAAATTTGACTTGAAGTATCATCCGAATGAGAACGTACCACCTCGAAAGACTAACTACATGGATGTGAACAGTGTCAGTGGATTCTGGTCATTTGGTTGCAAGAGTTCTAGGTTGCAAAAAATCATTTCAATGAGTGACCATCAGCAAACAAAAGCAGCGGTTTCCTTTTTGTTTCGTGGTGTTTTCAAGAATCTAAGTTTGGCAATCATCTTCCTCTTGAAGGGTCGTTGTGGAGACTTTGTATCCTGGTGGGGTATCAAGTGTTCGTCCTGGACTCAAGTGAACGTTGGTACCTCTTCCAGATCCCCCAGCGGGAGCCTTGGAGACATCTCGCAGATCTCAGTCCTTGAAGCCAACCGAATGCTGGAGAGGACTTGGGTTGACCGAATGTTCAGATTCAATCTAAGATATCAGGATATTATCATAGTATGCTAACATCAATGTTCCAACGAGGCCTCATCATGATAACCATCATCATCATCATCATCATCATCATCATCATCATCATCATCATCATCATCATCATCGGCATCATCATCATCACCATCACCATCACCATCATCATCACCATTCAAAAACCACCATTTTTCAAAGTGACCCGGGAAGCCTTCTTGGGGTCCCAAAACCTTATTCTGGGTCACTTTGTAAAATGGTGGGTTTTAAATGGTCTCATCATCATCATCATCATCATCATCATCATCATCATCATCATCATCATCATCATCATTACATTTTGACACCGCCATTTTAACAAGCGTCCCTTGTAGCCTGTTTGGGGACTAGAAACCTTGATGTTAAAATGTTGGTTTCTAAATGGTCTCATCATCTTTGCAACCCAGCTACCGAATTTCGATCAAACTTGCAGGATTTCACTGCTGCTGATTCTCACAACATGTTTGCAAGCATGTTGGATACTGGAGCAACCGGGGGGATCAAGCTTGGAGTTTTATCCAACTTTCCGTTGGGCCATCACACAGCTCTTCGCACATGGTGGTGTGGAAGCAGTAAGGGTCCCAGGGGCAGTGATGTACATTTGGCAGTAAGCAAAATGGATGGAAACATGTTGACACGGTAAACTTGGTAAATCAATTTCCAGATTTCGAGATCCCATGAATATCACTTCATAATCTCTTCTTGTGGTTTCCTTGCCCCCCTTGGCTGAGGTTGCTCGAGTTGGGTGGCGGATGCAAGGGTTTGGTGCTCCTTCAGCCAAGCCCCAGTATGCGTATTCAAATTCGCCTTCGGTAAGAAGGATCAAACACTTTGCTTGCGAAACGGTACTTGTGAAAAGGGATGAAAAGCTCAAGACCTGTAAGGTTTACAAGAATAAGCAGGGGAAAGACTGCTACACTGGCACCAGCGATCTCAAAAATACGGAGACCCTCGAATGCGGTATAGTAATTGGATGTTGCATTCAAGATGTGTGTCATAATAAGTTCGGTGGTTGATCTTCCTATCAAACGTGTCTCTGTTTCTTCCATTCCCAATATATCTGCTTGGCTTTCCGTTGCTGCCCAGGATCTATCCAGACTTGTTTGGCGACGCGATCTCGCAGCTCATGGGGGACCTGAAGTCGACCCAGCACGGGTGCCCGAAGCTGCCGGACCAAGTGCCAAGCGCGCTTGACTCTTTCAAGCTTGCCATCTCAGGGAAAGATAGTGGCCTTTTTGATCATGCTGACCTCGAAGGGGTCTTCACATACTTAAGGAAAGGCACTGGCCTCCAAATTCCCAAAGAGTGGGAAAACGTAATCCCCAAGTCAATCTACATGGATGCTGGCCTGGCAGTGGACTCTACTTTTAATATCTAATTTATCAATAATTGTTGATTGCGAAGGAAACAGAAAGCATTTTGGAATTCCCATATGGTGTTTTGGGCATATTCTATTTCCAACCTTCCCCAAAAAGATTGGATTGTTCACAGGTTTGACCACTTTTTTACTGGTTTTGGAAGAATTTGAGCCAGAAAAAAACAGGAACCCGTGCAAAACCCGTACGTAACCCGTAAAAACCCGTACGTAACCCGTACAAAACCTGAAAAAACCCATACAAAAACCGTACAAAACCCGTAAAAACCCGTCCAACCACCAATAACCAGGTTTTTGCCCAACCCGTGTGAAACCCGTGCGAAACCCGTAAAACCCCGTGCAAAACCCATAAAAACCCGTAATGCATAACCTGGTTTTTTACCACTCCTGGCCGATCCATTTTTTGACTGCGAAATTCGAGGTAGAACAACCGATGTGCAAATTAACATAGCTGTTTTCACGGCTAAATCTCAATTCGATCAAGTGGACAGCGGCTTGATTTCAAAAGGTTAGTTCTTGACAGGACACTTATCATAGCTCGAGTTACACATCGTTGGTTGGCTTGTGTAGCTTAAACATGCATAAACCTTTGGAACACTGGACAGCTGATAGCTGGTCTCCTTTGGAGTCGACTGTGCTCAAACTCTTTCAGGGTGAAATTCCGTCCTAGAGTGCCCACATGGCCACGTCCACCCCTGGATGGAGTTGTCAGACTTTGGCAGATGGTTACCAAGCCGTAATAGCTGAAGATGAAGCTGCTCTTAAAGCCCAAGAAGATGAGATCCAGCGACAAATTGAGGACTACTTTTTTTTCTGTGTTAACAAGGGGAACAGCATTACAGATTGAACATATCCATGTCAAAACGGGGTATCTCACTCCAGGAAATTGAACGGGAAGAGGCCAAAGCCGCTGCAGCTGCCAGTTGCTAAGATTCCCAACCTGATCCAGCCATCAAGTTGTTCTTAAGCCTTCAGCCAGCATTTGCAGCGGCCAAGGTCGCGGAGTCAGACACCATACCAGGATATAGTGATGACAATGTGGAGAATGAGGCTTGGAGCAACATCAAACCTTAAGTCACCCAAGTCATGATTTCCTTTAAAACTTCTGTCTATGATCTATCGGTCTTGTTCAGGCAGTGGCCCCTGTGGAACAAAATGAGCAACCTACGGACCAGGCCAGGATATAATGATGACAAATCATTCACATAGTTTCGAGCATAGTTTCAATAACTACACTTTTTGAACCTGGAACATGCCCTGCTGCTAGATACCATCCTTGCGCCACTTGGGCAGGCGGATGTTTTTGGTGATGATGACGCTGACGAACCTCCTGAAGGTTCAAATGGGAATGTTGCTCCACCGTCACCTGCTAAACAGCCCCAAAAGAAGATTCGAAAGCCGTTGAGCAGACGAGTGCCTAGGTTTCCTAGGTTCCTTCAAACTTCTTCAAACTTTGAGACTTTTGAGCTTATAATCATATAGTGCACCATGGCAAATCAAGACTACTTACCGTAATTGTCAATGACATTCTGTGGATATCAAATGATGGCTACATCCTACCAACCTGCTAAGGAGCTCCTCAAGAATGCTGCCAAGCAACGCATTCGGAGGATGATCGCAGTGAAGAGCAAGCGAACGGACCTGTCTGTTCCACCCATGGTGAAAGAGCAGTGGGAAAAGGGTACCGAGGAGAAGAACCAGATGGCCCAGATGTTGTTGGATTTGAATTGGGACAAGGATCCTCGATACAAATAATGCTTTTCTCGACTAGCAAATCCAAATTCCTTTCATGCATGCAGCTACATATTCATGAATCGTCGTGAGGCAAGATTCATCTCTGAAGTGGAGCTGGTAGTCAAGAAGAAATTGAAGATCAAACTTCTCCGAAACGAGGGGTGGTATAGCGAAGCTGAACTCAAGACCGACCTGAAATGGACACCGTAGGATGCTCAGTTCCTTTTGGCTTTCTAGTTGCAACCATCGATCAAAATCTGATGACTTCAAATTCTGACTACCTCTAAGTCCCTTGTCAAAGTCTTCTTCTGGTAATTGTGGGGCATTTGAGTATCAAAGCTTTTTAATCCTTGTAAACCATGATATCAATTTGATTATTGAATCTTCCATGGCGAATTGATCCTGAGGAATCGCATTGCCGGGGTCAAGAAGGTTTGCGAACAGTCGCCCAAGACACACATCCGGCAGGGTCCCAAGTCTCACATTTCATCATTAGTTCTGATCCTCTGCAACATCACCCTCCTAGGTCAAATCGATACGACGGCCAGTTGGAATACTGGGTGATTGTCCGTGAGACAGCAGAGCATACTGAAAGTAAGACCCAGGAAGAGAATTATCGTCAAAACAAGAAGGCTGACCATTTTTTTGAACAAAGTGTTGAAAACACACTTGAATCAAACATGTCTGTGAGTGGCCAGCGCATCTCAACCTGCAGCCCCCTGCCTGCCTTGCTCAATTTTCGCAGGTTGCAGACGAGGACATGCCTGCCATTGATCCGAAAGCATTTCAGGGCATTGATGATCATCTTCAACGCGTGGATCCAGATGGTGCGGGTCTTTTGGAGCAAAAGGCTTCTTCCGAAGTTGAGGCCACTGCATATCGATTGATTATATTGGACTGGCACTGCTGGAACACGTCATTGTAGTCTATTGCTTGTTACTAGCCATTATATCCATACCATGTCATCAGCACAATGGGTTTTCTCATCCAACCCTGCGCAGCACAAAGCGGTGCTGAAGCGTTACATGGACAACTTGCTGACCAAGAGCAACAAGTTGAGATCCCTGATCAAAGACTTGAAGAAAAACTATACAGCTGATTCTGCAGGGTCACTTTGATGAAACGATCTCCAGATACATTTCAAACAGTCCCACCCGCAGCCAGCCTTGTAAACCACATGCCGGCTGCTTAGGCCAGTCAAGACCTTGGAAGACAACATCGCCAAGATCAATACCCAGTATGAATTGCTGAACGAGCACATGGCGGTCGGTGAAGGTTCGTACACGCCACAGTTCTGTTCTCAGGGGGTTTAGCTGATGGCATGTTACAGTTGATGATTGTTGATTTAATTCCTATATTACATCTGTTTTCATCTTTTCACTCAGGTGGTGGGTTGAAGCAGAAAGCAAAATGAAGACCGCCACTATGGTGTTTGGCTCCCAGTTGTTTCCGGAAAAACAAAAACAGGTCCAATTGCCAGCAACAACATTGAGGTCATCGCGTGCCACTGCAGCTGAGCTCAAGCTGAAGTGTCCTACTCAGAGGGAGTCAGTTTGTTTTTCAAACACGGTATTGCAAAGCCTTCCTGATACTCATCGATGATGATACTGACACTCTAGATAGAATATATAATTCCAACCACTCCCATCCAGGAGCGAAAAGAAATTCTTTGAAAAGACTGAGAAACAACAGCCGGCTTCGGATCCCCAGCCGGCTCGTCCTAAAGTTCCGAAAGCATCTGCGAAGCCCGCTGCCAAGCCGGCTGCTGCTCCAGGTTCTAAGCCTAACAAGAGGCGAAGGAGAGCATCCTAAAGATGCAGGGATCCATGCGTAACAGCTGCAGCCCCCTTCATTTTTGAAGGTTGAGCAAATTTCGAGATTAGACTTTTGGATGGGGTCTGCGCTAGACCAAATTTGATTTGAACGGCAGCCTCATGTCCATCCCGGGGTTCAATGAACCACAGCAGCTCCAGAGATGTTTGCTGTGGAGGAAAAGAAAGTCAAGCTTGAAGTTGAAAAGTCACCCCCAACATCACTGATAAGTTCGTTCTTGGCAACATTTTTTCATGAATAACAACAGGTATAACAGGTTGGATTCTTTGTCATGCCAGGGGCTGGGCCAAGTCTTCGTCGATGGATCCGCGGTGTTTCGGATGGAGTTGGGACCTCAAGCACGGTGCAAGCATTAGTTCGCACGTTTTTGGCTACAAGCAATCCTGGAATCCTGTAAGATCTTTCGAGGAATCATTGAAATCATCAAACCCAGAGTTGAAACAGCAGACCTCTTGCGCTGCACATTTGGATCAGGCCTTTGGGTAGATTGATTCACATCGTTTCAAACATAAGTCCTACCCTGATGATTTGACAAAAGAGGAGATGGCAACCACATCCACTGGCTAATTGAGCATTGCTACGCAGTTGACTTACATGGTCTCAGCTACTTAGTACTCCCAATTGCCAGCTATGGAGAGCCCAGAGGAAGAGCTCTTGGACTTGCTGACTTGCCATCGATCCGAGACTTCTCTTAAGTTGAAAAACATGTCAATAGTGCTCGGCAAATCCCTAGCTAAGATTGTGTCTTTTATAGAGTTGTCCACTGATGTCCCACGCATGCCCTGTTCGAACCTTATCTTCAGCCAGCAGCCAAGGCTGAAGATGGTCCTTTCCCCTGGCAAGTCACTGGAGAATCAAATTCACAGATCCACGCTGTGAAAGATTCCTGTTCACCTACTCCTGGGGTTTCCATTACACCTCCAGTTTCATGGTCGAACCTGATGGACGCAACGGCAAATGATCCAGATGTAAATTCATACTTGGAAGAGGTTGACAAGCATGAGAGGATCTCCTTCTACTTGCCAACCAGCACCAAGACGGCTGGCGCTGTTTTAAAGCACGCAATCCATGTTATGGATACCATCCATGATTGCCATAGCCCAATGATTTTCAAGGCTGGCTTCACCAGCAATCCAGAACTTCGTTGGGAAAACCCGAAGTATGGCTACAGGTGGGATAGTCTTAAATGGGAGCGAATGGTCATCCTTTACGTGTCCAAAGAACCGTGGAGTGCAGCTATGCTGGAAGCAGCCCTCATAGATCGATACATGGGTACCCTAGCAGCACTATGGTGGGGGATTGCTGGTTTGGCTTTATTTGAAGATATTATTCCAATATATCCAAATTGAATGTTTCCATTTTCTCTTACAATGAGTGATGTGGCTTGATCAAGTGAACATTTCCCTGCCAACACTTGCCCGGCCCAGGTGAGTCTGGATGCAAGAACCTTCGTCGTGGAGGTGACACGGTCTCGCGGCATGAAGACACCTCGGCAGTGTACATGGTGTATGTTGTGTACAGGAGCTTCAAAGTGAAGCCAGCTTAGAACCAATCTCTTGTGCAGTTAAATTTGTTGCTCAAAATTCACGATTGGGATTGGCCTACTGCGTTCCAAATCTTTGAACGTTTGTGCTGCTAGTCCTCTACGTTCTAGAGCTAGAGTTCGCTTGGGGGATGGCAAAAGTTGAAGCTTCCATGCTTTGCGCGTGATGCTGTCAAAGCTCTCTTTCAATGCAGCTAAATTGATCAATAGGTCCCATCCCAACTGCATTTGCACCTTACATCATCCAATGTCCGTGTCCTCCCATTGACATGCGCAGCTTCATAACACAGAAGTTCACTTCTTGACTTCCACCTTGCTAAGGCCCCATGTTCATCGGCGATACGGTCAGCCCAGGCGGTAGTGGAAGAAGTGCCAATGGCTGCCGATACAACAATTGGGGTTTTAGCACGGTGTTCAACGAAGCATTCTGAAAGCAGTGTTCACAAAATTGCAAAGGACTACAAGCTGACATTGCCAATTCCTTTGACGCCAGTTGAAATTTCGAAGGATGTCAAGATACCCGTGTTACTTCTGAGTTCATGGTTGCAGTATATCCTGAGTCTTAATTTGTGGCATTTACTGAGTGGTCTTCCGAAACCTGATGACCTTCGGTGCAAAGCTCAATGGACTTCTTTCTGGCGCAATTTCAAGAAGATAATGCCCAACCACGATGTTTTTCATTTGGCGCAGCAGGGTGTCTTAAGCCTAGATAGAACTGCAGCAATGATGCTGCATGGCGATGAGGGCAGAAGCAAAAAGAAAAAAGCAATCATGATCCTCAACATCTTTAGCGTGCTAGGTTTTGGAAGCAACGTCCCAAACCGGAGGGCTTCTCTCGAGACTGACTATGACAAGCAGGATATCAACTTCAAAGGCAACACATGGGTTAGCAGGTGGCTTCTGGGTGTTTTGCCCAAAAGCTTGTATGATCCAAAGAAAGGTCACTCTAGCGCATATGACCGGCTATCCCAAGCTTTGGCGGACGACATGAACCAAATCATTTCCAATGGCTCTATGTCGCTGAACAATGAAAAACATTGGATTGTTGTGCTTTACGTCACTGGTGATTGGCCGTATCATCAAAAAACATTTCATTTGGGAAGAACATTCGGTTCAGTGGCAAAACAGCCTTCATCAAAGGCAGCATCCAAAGGGATTTGTCACAATTGCCTTGCAGATCAAGAAGGCTACCCTTTCGAAGATTTCGAAAGTCCCAATCCAAGATGGAGATCTTCTGTTGGACGGGTCTCACCATTCCTTCAGGATCCAATTTTCCTACAATTGCCGCACGACCGTAGTATGCCTACATCGATAATTGGCCTGGATGTATTTCATGGTTTCCATCTGGGAGAAGGTAAGGTGTTTTGCTCGTCATGTTTGGTGTTACTTGCGGAGTTGTTTCCAGGTACATCAGTGGACAGTCGATTTGAGAATATGCAGGATGCCTTTTTTCAGTGGTGTCGCTTGAAAAAGCAGCGGCCCTACATCAGCAAACTGACAAAGGAAACAGTGAAGTGGATACAGTCCACTGATTTTCCTGGAGGAGCTTGGTCCAAGGGCAGCACAACATTGTGCTTTCTTCGCTTTATCATCGACATGTGCAAGGAACGGGAGCAAAACATCCAAGGGTCCTTGCTTCATTTGGGCTATTTAGCGGCTGTGGAAGTGAACAGTTTTTTCTCCAAAATCTACAAGGAGGGTGTTTGGATTCCTGGTGGGAAGGCCCAAGAGGTTGCAAACCATGGGTTCCAGTTCTTGAAACTCAATGGAAGGTTGGCGTTTCAATGCTACCAAGGAGGGAGAGCGCTTTTCCCTTTCATGCCAAACCTGCACCGGCTTCATGAAATATTCTTTGGGATATCTGACCAAGCCAAACTGGCTGGGTTCAGCATAAACCCCTTGGTCTGGTCTACGCAGATGTCTGAAGACTTTATTGGAAAACCGTCTAGAATCAGTCGAAGGGTTTCTCCACAACTTGAAGTGACTCGAACAATTCAAAGATCTCTAGAAGCTGCGCATTCTCATTTCAGAGAAGCAGGATACATTAGTTGAAGTGGTTTTGTCGCTTCACGCCAGTTTCACTTGGCATCCGGGCGGGTTGGCTCCAAAAAAGATGCCGCCAGCATCAATCGTGAGCCGCTTTGCACGGCGAGGCGTGGTCCAGGCATGAGTGGGGTGGTCATGGAAACAGAAATATGTGCATCATGATCCTATCAGAATCAAGCATCACCATTCTTCATCACACATTATCAGATTCATCAAGATCCAGATTGCCAAGAACCTGGTTCTCAGGACGAAAACCTGGTTATTTTGCATAACCTGTTTTTTTTGAGGTTTTAGGAGCTGAAGGTATACATATACACATATATAGTTATATATACATACTAGCACCCATGTTGGAATCTTCTACGTAAAAAGAAGTTGAATATCTTCAATTTGTGCGTCTTGGAGTGTAAGTTATGACCATGGAGGGGAAAAACATGGTGACAAATCACAGTTGGACACTAGCCTCCAATTGGAATTTCACACCATTGAACAACATTCCGACACATTGATCATAGTTTCCTCCCGTTTGGGTGGTGCCATCGGGATCGTAGAATCTATCAGCTGCCCCGCCAGATCTTACCAGCTCAGGAGCTGGTGATTTATCATCAAATATGGCACAACAGGCAGATATGGCTATGGCATAGGTGCAGTATCGTTAACCTTTGGACAACCCTTGGCTCCTCAACCGGCGCAGATACGGCCTGTTGCTCTGGCGTGGTCCATTGGTTTCGGTTGCCTTTTACCCAAGGCCACCCGGCAGAGTGGAACGCAGCTGTCATGCTGACCTAGTGACCTAGTGCTGACCACATGTGTGACTGCTAGTTGAATAGAGTTTTTGTTAGGCGGTACCTTTGCTGATGTCCTTAGAAGTATGGATGAGTATCGCATCCGAATAGGTTGTTGGGAACATGTTCTTCATGATCCTGATAGACCTGCTTCTGCACGAAACGGAGTTTGACACAAGAGATGAATGCCAACTTCATGGTTGTTTGCCTGCGAATATCAATAAACCTTCACGTGCATGTGCATTTGTATTTGTGTGTATTTGATTATTAATTTATCCATCTATCCATCTATCATGGAGCTTCTCACTTGTGGACATGTGCAGTTCATGATTTTACATATCTATGAGCATGTGTGTTGGAATTATTTGCACGTGATATCGCTTAAGTGGCATTATTCCTTGTTTTATCCTGTTGTGTTTATTGTTTGTTTAGTTCTTTGTTGAACTATCTTTCTACGTGTCTAGTTGGCCATTTGTGTATCAAGTTTTTGTATCAATCTATTGACGTTTTTTTCCCCTATCTGTTTATTTGTCTATCCATCAATCAATTTGGAACCTATAAGTCTATCGGTTATCGGTGTTTTGATTGTCCATGATTTCTTTTTTTGACCAACTTTCAAGACTGATAGGGATTGCATGTTCGACTGGTGCGAAACACAACTTTGAAACATACCCCAAGACATGCAATTGAAACATACCCGGCAAAATACCCCCCTAAATCTACGATACGTTTCGCAAAACATACCCGAACGTTACCTTGCAACACACCCGCAGGCAAAGAGACAGAGCGGGGTCGATTATTTGGAGAAACTCCCTTTGCACATGTATATATATATATATATACACATTTGTCAAAATGTAAATGGGCACATGCAGTGTTTGCAGATCGCGGTTCTGCTTTTTTGGGAAGAAGCAATCATTTTTGGCGGAAGCTGTTGTTGATCTTCCCAAGTTGGGTTCAAATTTTGGCTCCCCATCGGAGTACCCCAGTGGTACGGTCTGAGTACGTCAGAATGAATGTCTAAGAGCAGTAGGAAAACCAATCATTCGACACTTAGGTAATCACCTGATGATGGATTTGCTCCGTGAACTCATGGAAAGAACCAGAAGCAAAACATTTTTTTGTGAGTGGTTTGATACATCTTGGTAGACCTTGGCACTGGATTCTCCAAGTCATGTGTTTTTTTTTACCGCATTGACCAAGTCACAATGAATTAACTGCTTGGCGGTTTTGAACATGTCTTTTTCCGAGTTTACCCTATATTTGACATATTTGGGATCGTTGGTTGGCCCACATGTAAACCTCACCTGTGTTTTCTGTTGTGACAGCTAGGCACACAGCCATGCCACAACAGGGGGGGACCCATGGGGTGCTGCTCAGGGTGTTTTCACACCGTAGCGGTTTCACCGCTCGTTTCAGGTGACCTTTTAGTCAGTGGCTTCCCCCGGCGCAGCAGCGGCAGTGCCAATGGGGCTTACACCATCTGTGGAGCAGCTGGGCGCCGAGAATTTTTAGCGGAGAAAGGTGGCTCAGTTGTTGCGCTAATGTTGGAAAGGGTATAAGGATAGGTGTAAATATCCCACGACTAGTAGATATCTATTTATGTACATAGATGTTTAAATATAGTTAATTATACAGCATCATACTATGATTTATTATCATGTTATATCAGTTATATCATGATATTTGTGTAAATGCATGTGTTGTACAAACAACGTGTTGCTTGTCGTGCAATTCGGAAGGCTTATTCTGATCGCTCCAACACTATCATTCGATCACCATCATAAGACATCTTTCAATGACTTTGGACCTTCAAAAATCATGTCCTGGGCTTGTCCAATCCTGGACGACACTCCTGCCAGGGTTTTGAGTTAAAGGTTTCAGGGTTTGGGAGTTTTAGAGTTTAGGATGTTAGAGGTTGGGGTTTTAGGGTTTTAGGATTTGAGTTTTATCATGTTTAAGGATTGCAGGGTTTGAGGGTTGTAAGTGTGCGCGGCAGACCGAAAGACGCTGCTGGTGACATCGATGGCCATGTATCTCTGTGAAACGTCAATACATTACATGTTTTGGGAGGTTCACAGAATGATATTGCCACCAGCAATCTTTGATCATCCTTTTCTGTGCTATCAAAGGACAAGGGCAAACCTTGCTGGAGTGTCATGATGTCCCCGCCACCGCCGTAAAGTATAGCCTAGCCTTGGGATTATCAGGTCACCATTGAGAACCATTTAATTCATGATCATTCATTCATGGTTCGTAGTGAACTAGTGACTTTGAGCCATGAATAGTAGTTGATGCAATTGTAGTAGACTATATAGTTCATTATCATGAACCGACTCATACAGTAAACCAACAAACCACAACAACCTATTTACTTTAGTTCACTATTGATTGTCATGATTAAACAGGATTGTTCTCCGCCTGCATCAACGATTCCGATGAACCATCCACAAGTTCTTTGATGTGCTTATGTGTAGACACATACATGGACACATACATATGATTAGTTACATGCAATCACATATTGAATTACCTACGTATATATATATATATCATAGAATTATATAGATATGTTTATTTGTATATAGTATGTTTAATAGATAAATATAGATACAGATTTGTGCGTTGCACGTGAGCCACGAGATCATCACTCTCCGAAGATTGATGCACAACTCAGCGGTGTCCCATGGGCTGTCTACACAGATATTCGAGGTGAATGCTTTGGTGACCCAGGTGTTCTTGGTTGTCGGGCAATCGATGGGAATCACAGGCAGCCAGCCACTCTTTGTCTGTTCTGTTTTCAGTTTGTTTGTTGCTATTAGCGATTTGTCACAGAACTCGGCAGTGCTTATTTCTCGAAAAAAAGTTCAAGTTGACATGAGGCAACTCCAGACTGTAAGTGATGTTTAGGTAGGTTCCCTGGGGATAAGCCACGAATGGAGCCAAAAAGTGGCTGGTTGACTGAAGAACTGACCCTTGTGTGTTGGGTTCCCAGATGGACAAGTCAGCCAACCCTCTAAGATGCTTGGGTTAGCATACAACGGCAGATTCATATGCGTAGCTAAGCTGACCTTGGAACCAGCTGTTCCCCCGAAGCCAAGAAACCCCCAAGGTTTTTGTCGAACCGCCTCCTGGGGCTGTGCATGGTACAACACACTAGCTGACAAGAAACAGCGCAAAGCTTCATCCACACGGGCGCTTGCAATCTAACGTAACAAAGAAAGCACTTTCCTGGCACCTCGAATGTGAGCAATGATCCGTAAACATGACTTGGGGCCATTCGATTTGCCCGACCATGGGCAGCATGCACCTTACCTGAACGCGGGCATGTTGCTTGATGTGCGCTGGGCGTGATATAGGGCGCTTTGGTAAGCGTGGCTACTAGCGCGCGTGGATCGTTCAGTTGCAGAGGGCTTTCCTGAGGGCGATCGCCGTGTTCACGCACGCGCCAGAATGCACAGGGATGTTTTGCCCGCAATTAGTAAGAATATTTGCCAGCAGCATAGCAGGATTGATTTTCTTTTCCTCGTTTTGAGGTGGCAGGGGGCGTCTATGGGCAGCATTCAAAGGACCATCATGTCCTTCAACAGAACTTGTTGATTGCATACACACTAGGACCCGTTGGAACCCCCACCGGAGGGTCCCTCAGTCACCCCTTTGGAGAAGTAAAAAGCATCAAGCACCGTGGAAATGTTAATGTTATGGATGTTATGGTTTCTTTTCAACTAGTTTCGCGCATCAGATCAGCTGTTGTATGAATGTTGGCTCTATGGAATCCTGAAGATTTGATCCACCAAACATAGGTCGCGAATTCAGGAAAGCGTGCAGCAATCCATTCTTAGCCAAACAAGCTTTTGACCCAGGGCCAAAACTGCCACTTGCACGGATGATGTTTCAATGTTGTTGCTGACTGAAGAAGAGTCTTCGACGCATTGTGCATTGCTTGTAAGAACATGTCTGGCAGTGGTTTTAGAATAGTCGTTTTTTTCTGTGCCCACCAGACCCATAAACAATGTGCATTTTTTTGAACCAACATATTAAGATGCGCAGCAATGGGCCATAGGTTTTTCACGGAAAAAAGTGCCTAATTCATCGCCATTAATTGATTATTTCAGCAGGGCTAGCAATCATTGACAACAATCATCATAATTCAGGGTGGCACAAGTTGGATTTAGGGACGGAATTGAAACCTTCACTTCAATTGGTAAGATGCCGCTACATGGCGGCATTGCCGGTTCAAGGCTACCAGAGCGGGACAAAATTTTGATTTTTCAATGATCTATATAGATATAATCTGCGTTGAGAACTGTAGTTGCAATGATGCAATAAACGGTCTTAATGCACCTCAGCATGCTTAGTGATGGATGAGGGTCATTCATCGCGAGCCTTTGGCTGCACAAGGAACATCACGGCCGTCCAGTTTTCCAACGCATGGGTTCGCGAGGTGCGGAATTGCGGGAATTGTACCACTGGGTGTGGCTGACATGATTTGATTTTGGGGCCAACACTTTTCACAAATGTAGTATTATATATTCAGCCATCATCAAATATCCCTGACCGGCCATGATTTGAACTAATAAACTGAATTAAAAAACTGCCAGCTTGTTTCATTTTTGCAAATGATCATTTTTCGTTGGTCGATATGCAGTCTCAAATTGGGTTGCAGGCCAGCAACATCATTTCCTTTGGTGTTTTTTTATTGCAGGTTTATAGGTGAAGTGTTTCCAAAGACAAGCGGATGGAAAAAATGAAGGTGGGCGGTAGTCACATACCATTTTTTCATGTTGGTGGAACGGAAATGTTTCAGTTTTGCGATGCTGAAATGAATAATTTTTGGAGGCAGAGAGAATCACCGCAGTTCAATTTCAGAAGTTGTTTTAGCGAGGTATTTTTTTTGCCAACCGACATGAGGCACGCAGCGGAGGAATGAAAATTTGGTACCATACAAAGGTGTGAATTCGTGAAGTATTATAGGGTGTAGCGAAAGCTTGTGCACGCAAGCTTGAGAAAGTAATAGTGGAGCATCAGCAGGGATGTCAAGGACACAGTGATAGTAAGGACTCTTGATTTGGAAAATCTGACGAAGATCATTATAACGAAGAAAGAACGCAAGTGGGGCAGTAGAGTATGTTTTTAGGTTCGGAACCGTGAAGGAAAATAGTCTGGACTATTTAGGCATAAATTTGGAGTTTACGTTCGGGACAAATGAGAACGTGCCCCAAAATGAGGAGAAATTTAGAGACAGAAGAACCTGGGAAATGACGTCAGGAACGGAGACAGGAGTGACCAGAAAGTAACGGTATTTCGCATTGCGAAGAGGGGTGGGTGGAGGCGCAAGGGTCACAAGGTTCAGGAGAAGCGAAAAAAGGGGCACAGTACAGGCAGTCACATCCATGATGAGGAGAAACAGAAAGGGAAAATGCGATTGAAGTTTGGAGACAAAGCAATTGGCACTTGGAGCCACACAGTCAATTACACGAACCATGTGAACAGTATCGTTTGTGTACTCAATGTTTGTGACGTGGACGAAGATGAAGGGCGGTAATAGAAAATCCTAAAGGTGGTGATCGGGGTTGAAGATGATCTTGGGGAGCATTGGGAGACGTAGAATTTGTTACTGGAGGGAAAGAACACAGGCAGTCATACCGCTTGCTGTGAAGTTAGAAGTTACTATGAGGTATTTCATAATGTGGAAACATGGATCGAAAGTAGCTAGCAGGATTCTAAGCAACATTGCTAGGGATGAATATAGTAGGTTTCGATCAGGATTGATAAAGTGATTCATGATAGGAGAGAGATCCCAATTCTTTCCAAACATGATCACGAAAGTTCCAAACATGAGCACGGAAAGGAAATTGTTGGAATGTCAACCAGCCACATGTTGGCGGTCTGAAGTGAAATGGCAATTGCCAATGCTCGAAATGGTTCAGAAATTGCCAAGAACGGTTACTGATGCTGCAATGCAAACCAACAAAAACATCACTAAGGATATTGTCATAGGAATAGCCTAAGTTTGACAATATTGTCCCCGAATAATAATAATCTGGCTCCTGGCGAGGGACAAACACTTGTTAACAATGGCTCAGTTGTGTTTTACCAATGTTTGGTAGCATGACTTGAACATTAACACCAATTTAAGGAGGTTTCAGTAGTTTGGTTGCAACATCGTTCATGATCTGATCATAGCTGGCATTCTGAAGAATTTTGGATTTTTTCTCTAGATACTCCTCCTTGACATAAGCAACAGATTACCGGATGTTGAGTACTCTTACACGTCACAGTGTTTTTTGCGAGTAATCCGAGTTTTTTGCTGTCATGACGGTTGTGTGATTTCATCCTTCCATTGTTTTGTGCAGGGTACACTAAAACAACAAACCGCCTAAACCGATGATTCGGCTGAAACAAAGGAATTTGAATTATCATAACTTGGATGTTGGGGACCGGTGATAAACATCCCCATAATACCGCACTGACATTGAGGATTCACAAAAAACTGCTCATTAACACTCATCTGAAATATCTGCGGGTTTCGATTTTTGATGGCATCAACAAATGTCGGTGTGGGCATTTCCAATAATTAGCAATAATTTTGTTCATGAAATCACAATGTTTTGGTATGTTCCACAATCAATTGCTTTCTGGTGTCAATAACCAACCTCCGGTTCTGAACCTTTATATATAGCCGTTCATGATCAGCATGCTACCACATTCACTGCCTGGTGAAAACCATACTTTTGGTCATGAAGTGATGAAATATCATTGGCAGCTGCTTAACCCTGGTTGCATGAAGCAATTTGTTGAATAGCAGCTGCTTAACCCTGCATGATTTGCGCATAGTTTGGTGTATGAATCGCCTGGCACTCCACGCTGCTGACGCAACGCAGTTCCCTTCATCTACTTCTGGGATGATCGAGATGGAGAGAACTGGCCACTTGAAACTGGCGTCTGATCAAAAATGAAAATCAATGATGCTTACAGTGACATGATAGCTATAGGCAATTGTAGGAGCTAATGGGTTGTTAATTGTTAACTCAAATTAGTATGGCTAGTACCAAGTATAATATGGCAATTGATAACCTAGGCTCAATTAGTTAAAACTTGAGCACTAGGGTATAGCAATCAAAGATAAGAGGCTCAGTTCAAAAAGGCGTTGTACTAGGGGATAGAAACCAAGGAGAAGATGGACCAGGATGAATCACGCCGAAATATCACATACTTGCATTGAAAGATGATCATTCCAGCAAAGCTCATTCTGCTTATTTTTGGGATAGTTAAGTTGGTTTGCAGCAACGTTGGTTGGGAAGCAGAGCGACCACTACAGAAATCAACCTGAGACAGAGAAAACTGACGAAATCACACTTGGGTTCATCCAAAAAATCCTCAGAAAGCATTTCCTCCAGTCGAAGTGACCATCGCTGGGGATAATTCGGAAATTCCCTGTTTGTCAGTATACTCAGTGGTATCGTTTGATGTGGGAGACCATTTTTGGTGGAGGTAGGTCAACCACCAAGCCTCGATTTCAGTCATGGGCTTATTTCGCCGAACCGTGTTGCTAGTCATGTCATGGGACAAGCGCTTCTCAAACATACTTCATGTCAGTTCCCATAGCAATATATGACAAGCAATCCGGTAGATGTTTCTGTGTAAAGCCACTTTTTTGCAACACCTGAACACCAATGGATGCCAAATTCAGCAATAGCAACCACATTCACACATTTGAAGTAGGATTTGATGTGTTAACTGTTGTCAGTTTAGCCATGACTAGCTGATGATTTGCTAGTGGCTCAAACAAATGGGTGCTCTTATTCCACTATCCTTGTTTGGTTGGTGGTTTCAAAGAAAATGTGTTTGTTCTTTCCCCCAATATTTGGGGTGGTTGATTCAGATGACTTATAGCCACCAACCAGGCGGTGTCATAGCACAAACCATCCTACGGTTCTGCTTAGCAACAGGATCCCAGGCAATCAATTCACACCACCAGTACTGAGGTGTGGCTGGTGGATCGGACCCATCTTAGGAGGTGCGGAGGTCTGGGGTTTCCATCCAAAGGAGGACGGGACCTGGCCTGGGTTCGTGGCTGGTGGGTGGTTGGAATGATCTCCGTCTCCATGATCCCCTTGCGAGATGTCTATATCAAGACTGTGATTCGGACAGAGTTCAACTTTTTGTGCAGGTTTAATCGAGTTCGCCCATGCCAAAAAAAACACAAAGCGCAGGAATTCAGATTGTATTCAGCTTCAATGTCTTGGGGAATTGAGGACACTAGTATAAGAACCGCCTCATGGCAAAGTGCATGTCGTTTTCCTCGAGCAAGCAGCTTGTCAGGGAACAATCATCCGGAAAAAACATAAGCTAGGATTAGAACCACCACCTTCAGCTTGTGTAGGAAAGCTTGAACTTTCCATATCCACCTTACGGTTGAGATTTGTTGCTTCCAGCTCTCGATCGTTTATTTTTTGTGGATCTCAGTTTGCGTTCATGGATAGACCGATGTATACCACGCTTGCAGTTGAAAAGTGAGTGTCAAAACATGGATGATTCACCATTGAGTTGGTGACCAAAAAACTTTGGTAAGATTTGGTAAGGTGTTTTCCAGCAATTGTTTGCATTGTCAACAACAGTGACTTCAATCTACGTTGGGAGGTGGTTATGACCACATATGACCAGGGACTTGAAGAACTACGGGCCATATTTGGGGGGCCACATTTTGACCCATCCCATGACTCCAAAGAAACAACCAGTGCAACTAAGATTCCCCAGGGACGAGTCGTAGGAGTCAGCTGGATTTCCCCAGGCAACATCCCCATGCAAATCACAGGGTGTTCATGGGACACCCGTGGAAGACCTGGGAGGAAAGTCTATCCCTTTGGGCACCAACTGGTTGCCCCTTGTGGTTGTACGGAGCTTTGTTGCATAGCCAGCTGATCACTGGTTGCGTCAAGCCCTCAGAAGTTGGTACTTCCACGCAGATGACAAGGGCGGTGAACATTTGACAAGTTCAATCCCTTCTCCCAGCCTTCGTTTGCTGGGAATTTGGCCGGGCTAACATTGGACCCAAACTACTCATCCAAGCAGAGACCATTTATGTTGGAGATGTTGACCAGGACGTGCAAGGTTTTTAGTTTCGGAAATGCTCCATCAAATTGAGAACCGGATGATGATACTGGTACGCAGTTTCATCCTTGCCTCCGAGCGAGCACCACTTAGCGTTGTTGAGTTCGAGCATGTTTTCCATCAATCCCAATCCATGTTGTTTGTGAACTTCATGAAGAATCGTCAACAAGTTTGTCAATAAGCATCAGTAACATCAAGCATCATAAGCCATCTTTAACAGTCATTAGACATCAGTAATGAACAAGATAAAGCGTAAAAGAAACTGGTAACCACTATCAATCAGCTCATGAACAGGCATCAACAAGCATCCTGAGCCATCATCAACCATGGCCATTTACCATCAATTAACCACCAATCGACCATCAACAATCGACCATCAATAACCATCAATCAACCATCATTAATTATCCACCATCAATCAGCCATCATTAATGTTGGTTTCTGATGATCGTATCTACCTGTTGGTTTCATGCCTATTTTCATTACTTGATTGGGGGGGTTACACTAATCAGAAACCATCATTAGTGAACCACTTATGATTGGCTTATGGTTGGTTTATAGTAATGTTGGTTTCTGATCAGTATCTACTTGTTGGTTTCAATAACCATCAATATCCACCATCATTACAAGGTGGGCCCCCAACCACGTATGAGTTGGTTTATAACTAAGTTAACTGGGCTTAAGTACCAGTGATAGGGGTGAACTACCCCAACTTATAACTGCCAGGGGCCCACCTTGTATCAACCATCATCAACCATGCTTCAACCATCACCTCAGCAGCGCGCAGGACATGTTGCCTCCCAGCTCTGGATGGCGCTCCCCGTGGCATGGCGAGGACAGCCAGGTGATTCGCATGTCCCTTGGAGCAGCGTCCAGCTGGACGTGGGTTCAGGGCGGCTAAGATGGTTGATATACTATGGTTCATGATGAACAACCATGGTTTAACAACATGGTTAACAACATGGTTAATAATATGGTTAAGAACATGGTTAACAACATGGTTAACAATATGGTTAACTAACAACAATTGGTTGATTGACAACATGGTTGTTGATTTACAACCATTGGCTAATTACGGCTAATTGTTATTAATTAACAGCCGTTGGTTAATTGTTCATGATGAACAACATGGTTAACAATGATTTAATCATGATAACAATATATCATTAACACCAATGGTTAACAATGAGAACAGCCATGTTGATTCACCATTGTTAATGATACCATGGTTGTTCATGATGGTTAACAGCATGGTTAACGATGTAACAACATGGTTGACAGCAGCATGGTTAATAGAACACTATGGTTAACGCGATGGTGAACAACGTGGTAAACAACAACATAGTAAACAACATAATAAACAAAATGGTTGACAAGTGATTGGTGCTTTGATTCACGGTGTTTATTTTACCTAGTAATCATTTACGAGGGGTTGGTTGATTAATATTTTTCATGGGGGTTGAAACCACCAACCAGACAACATGGTCAACAATATGGTTAACAACGTGGTTGACACAATGGTTGATAATGATTGATAAATGGTCAAACACATGATGGTTTCTCCAGCCGTAGGGCACCCCTTAGCTATGGATGGTTGACTACACTGGTTAATCCACTGGATGATATGGAGGGTCTCCTATTTTGAGAAACACCCTGAGATGCTTAACAATGGCAACATCTGAATTATGTTATGTGATTGTTGACAATGATTATTGGAAATGGTTAGATAATTTAAACAAACTGGGCAACAACATGATTAATACTGGCACTATGTCAAAAAAACATTATATTGTGAACACTCATTGGGCCGATAAGATGATTAACAAGGAGCATCGTATGTCGTTGTAATGATGTGCGGATACTGTCGACAAATTCATGGTCAAAAGTTGAAACTGATGGTTCATAATGTGGCCGTTGTCAATGCAGTCAATCATATCTTTAGTCAGATGATTAAGAATGCGGTTATCAATGGTGGTTGATAATAACCGTTACCAATGTTTGAGGATCGCCATTGCCATTGTTGACAATAATATGTGTTAATCATGTCTTGATGATGGTATAAAGCAAACAACTAAAGTCACCGACAGTGATCAAATACGATGGTTACAAATGTTAATCAGAAGTCAAAATGATCTCCAGCAATGCTTAGCCATAGTCATAGCAGAGTTCGCAAAGGCAAATTCTAGTGTCAAGGATAGTAATGGTTATCACTGTTTATCGTGGCTGATACTAGTGTAATTCTCAATATAGTTTGCAGTGTGGCTATTGATACCGTTGATACTGCAGCAAATGACGCCGTGAATGCTGTGATTTGGTAAGTATAATATAATGCTTTACATGGGTAATTTTGGGTAGTACTGGTTGATGACAGTTACCATAATAACAACACAGTCACATGAACCATATTCATTACTATCATTACTGGGGACCCGTTAATGAGACATGCCAGCACAATCCATGGTCCAAAATAGCTGTTTGAACAAGTTTGAACTGGAAAAACATATTGGTTGGTTAAACACCTTCGAGCCAGGGTTTCCTGTAGATTCTTATCCACTAGCCAAGCCGGTGACTGTTGGATTGTTTGACACTGGTTGATCATGGTTGACTCAGGTTGACCTGCCCGTTTGATGGGCCTGAACTGACACCACAGGTTGGGTGCTAACCCCACCAAGCATCTCAACATCATCGCCGAGCTGTGCACTGGCAGTGTTGTTTTTTTCAGGGTGCAGCCAGTTTGCTGCAGACAGAATGCTTCCAGAAAGCCTCGGGATCCCTAAGGGATACGGATCAACCTTGGCGAGATGCACATCGCGCAGCCAGGATCCAACGATGTCAGATGGTGAGTACTTGTTTCATAAAGGTTCAAACCCAGCAAAAAAGCCTACAATTGGTGACATTGCCAGTCTCCATTCAGTCTTGGACATTTCACATCTCCGTTTTTGACCATGAATTTCTTAACAGTAGACATTTGCTGGTCAAAGTGTACTACGCGCGTGTGTGAACATATCTGACGTTTTACAGCTTGACACTGGGACTGGTGCCTAGAGCTCACATATGCATCAAGCAGAAAGTTCCGATATATATTTGGTTCATGGTAGATGTATGAAGAATATCCCGGTCCAGATTGTACTCTTGGAAGCTAGACTTGTTCGATTCTTTAGACATATCGCCAGCGCGGGGTCACACAAACCGCAAGAATCCCTAAACGTACACGGCCGGCTGAAGGTTTCAAGCAATGTTTTTTTCTTCAGGCGTAGTTGGGATGATTGGTTTACAATGGCGGTACTTTTGGTGGTTAGTTGCAGCCACCTAGCTCATTAAAGCCAGTAGACCTGTATATATTCTGATTATAATTGCATGCGGATGCTGATGTGGCAGCTGTTTGAAGTAGTTGGCAATTCCGTGCTTCGGGTCCTTTGGTAGAAAGATGTTTGATCTGTGAAGCTGTAAAGACATTTACCGATTGCAATGAGAATTACAGATTGTTTCTCTCGGAGGTAAAAAAACTGGATGGTGCCAGAGATCGTAAACTGATCATGGGTCGCCACTGTAGAATGAGAACACAAATGTCAGCAATTGCATGCATGAGCGCACGCCCCTCGTTCCTAAATCGACAAAGAATCAAATAGACAACACATGCAGTTGTTGAGTACTGGTTTTCTGTCGAGAAAGGCAATCATTTTTATTGCACTATAGTGGACGACCCTGTTACTGTTGTCAATGCACCGTAAGTCAACATGTTGGGCACCATTCAGATCTGTATTGCCTATATCGCATCAGACATCGAGTCAACCTTTCAATTTCCCGTGCAAAGCTCTTTGCCGTATGTGACACGTTGCACCTCCATCACATCCAAAACGCTCGCGAGTTGAGCCCTAGCATGTTGCGCGTGCCCAATCGACACGGAGGAACTATTGAACTACTCTTCGGAAGGGAGCTCGCCAGTTGGTCACCAAGTCCCGCGCCTTGACTGGGAACCCTGTTTTTTGTGAAACGCACCGATGATTTTGGCGCGCGTGTGGACCCTGCATTGCACGCTGCGCGGTGATCACTTTCGAAATCGAAAGCGTAAACCCCTTAATTGGACGGGGGGGCGCTGTTCTTTTTCAGCGATTGTTTCAATCCGGGCACCCTTTCAAAAGTAGCAGGGGTAGACAATGTCTGTCATTCCCGTCCAGCGCACGAGCTTTTTGCAAGCCGCGGGCAATATTTCCTCAGAAAAAGACAGGGGGAGAGAGGGGGAGAGGTCTATCTACTTGTCTATCTACCTATCTGTTCATCAACCAACCAATCAACCAAGCAATCAACCAATCAACCAATCAACCAACCAATCAACCAACCAATCGGCGAATCAGTCCGTCAATCAAGCAACCAATCAATCAAGCAAATCTCGCTGTTTATTTGTCCATCTATCTGCCTGTCGATCTACTATCGATTTTTCCATTTATTTTCCGGTGTATCTACCTATCTCTCTATCTACTTGTCTATCTATCTATTTATTTACTTGTTTATCTTTTTTTGAATTGATCTATCTATCTATTTTTTGTCTATTCATTTTTTCCTTTTCATCTATCTACCTATCTATCTATCTTTAAATCTACAATTCCAACTGTTTTGTTTTTTTTTTTACCGGCCTGTCTTTTTATACCAATGGCGAAAATGCACATACATATTTTTGCACGCAAACTATTTTGCAGCATAAAGGAGAATCCATTGCATTGAAATTGTAAGATTTGGTCTAAATATGTCGGAATTTGTTTATTTGTGTTTATGGTCTAGTTAGTACAGTTTTCCTCTTTTTGCATTCACTCATTCATTCATCCATTCACTCATTCGTTCATTCATTCGTTCAGTCGTTCATTCGTTCATTCGTCGTTCATTTTGTCATTCATTCGTTCGTTTGTTCGTTCATTCCTTCATTCATTCATTCCTTCCTTCATTCCTTCGTTCCTTCCTTCCTTCGTTGCTTCGTTCCTTTCTTCCTTCGTTCCTTCCTTCCTTCCTTCGTTCGTTCGTTCGTTCGTTTGTTCGTTCGTTCGTTTGTTCGTTCGTTCGTTCATTCGTTTATTCGTTCACTCGTTCATTCGTTCATTTGTTCATTCGTTCATTCGTTCATTCATTTATTCGTTCAGTCGTTCATTCATTCATTCATTCGTTCATTCATTCATTCGTTCATTCATGCATTCATGCATTCATGCATTCATGCATTCATTCATTCATTCATTTATTTATTCATTCATTCCTTCATTCATTCAGTCAGTCTTTCTTCCATTTATTCATTCATTCATTTATTCATTCATTCAATCATTCATTCTTTCTTTCATTCATTCAATCATTCATTCTTTCTTTCTTTCATTCATTCCTTCCTTCCTTCCTTCCTTCATTCATTCATTCGTTCATTCATTCATTCACTCATTCATTGATTCATTCATTCATTCATTCATTCGTTCGTTCGTTCGTTCGTTCGTTCGTTCGTTCGTTCGTTCGTTCGTTCGTTCGTTCGTTCGTTCGTTCGTTCGTTCGTTCGTTCGTTCGTTCGTTCGTTCGTTCGTTCGTTCGTTCGTTCGTTCGTTCGTTCGTTCGTTCGTTCGTTCGTTCGTTCGTTCGTTCGTTCGTTCGTTCGTTCGTTCGTTCGTTCGTTCGTTCGTTCGTTCGTTCATTTGTTCATTCATTCATTCATTCATTCATTCATTCATTCATTCGTTCATTCATTCATGCACTCATTCATTCAGTCTTTCATTCATTCATTCATTCATTCATTCATTCATTCATTCGTTCATTCGTTCATTCATTCATTCATTCATTCAATCATTCATTCAGTCAGTCTTTCAGTCATTCATTCATTCATTCATTCAGTCTTTCTTTCATTCATTCATTCATTCATTCATTCATTCATTCATTCATGCAATCATTCATTCATTTTTTTTGGTCATATTTTTAAATGCTCGAATTTGCGAATGCATCTTTGGTGTTTGCATTTTTTTGGTTCAACGTCGAACGGGGTGTTTGCATAAACAGAGTTCCATCTCTTTGCGCCCAACCATGCATTTGACCCGGGCACGCTAAGATCGACGAAAGGAAATGTCCCATCAAATGGCTAATTTTGTTTTGATCTAGACTTTACCTGTGATTTTTGCGCAAAGCAAAGAAAAATTTTGCATAGAGAAATGAATAGAAACATGGCTGGGCAGTTTTGACACATGGATTGATCAAGAAACAAGTGGATAAAGGGATAGAGGAATAGGTCAAAAATAGACAAAAGAAACAAATGCATGGGTAGGAAAACAGATAAATGGGCAGATAGACAGGTAGTCGGGTAGGTGGTCAGCTGGGTAAGTAGATAGGCGGCTGGTTTTGTAGAATACGGGATGGTAGAAAACTGATAAGATAGATAGAAGGATAGAGAGATAGATAGATCGATAAATAGATAGAAAGACAGATAGACAGATAGATAGATAGATAGATAAAGAGAGAAATAGATAAATAGATAGATAGATAGATAGATAGAAGGATGGTTACATGCATAGATGAATAGATAGTTAGATAGATAGATAGACAGATAGATAGAGAGATAGTTTCACCGCATGAAAGCGAAATAGGTAAATCACCAAGTGGTTAGATAGATGGATAACTATCTAGGCAGTGGGTTAGCTAGATAGACACTGCATAAATGGATAGGCAAGTGCATCCTGGGATAGAGAGGTCGGCAGGTAGCTCAGTAAATTCGCAAATACTTGGATAGACAGAGCGGTAGGCAGAAGGACAGATACACAGTCCAATAGGCAGCAAAAACCAGAGATTCCATTCATGCATCGCACCCAGCCTACCCTCTTATAGTATGCCTCTACGCTTACTATTTTGGAACTTCCGCCACGCCGTTACCACCTTGTGCGGTGCACAACATCAACCACTCAGCTGTTGCCAATTGGAAATTATCATTTTGTACATAGCCCGCGTTTGGCATTCGCAGTAATCATAGGGGTGCCGTCATTTTTTTCCAATTGTCCCAAAACATTATTTGGTGATTTTGTTACCACCCGTTTTGACTTTGTTATTAATTGATTAAGGGAATTCAATCCCTCCAAATTACGACTCGGCATGCAGAGCAATGGTCCAGAACACGAAGCTGAAAACAGTTTGCCCGTGCCATCATGTAGGTTTGGAGTAATCTCGGCGGTCCAAAACCTGGGCCGACCCACCTTGTTCCCATATTCCTTGGTCCAACGGTTCACAGCCATAGGCCACCATTGCATACAACTATTCGTGTGCTTAGCCATTCTCGACCATGTCAGTTGATCGTTGCTGATTGGTTGGCTGTCCATTAGCAACCACCATTCTCGATAATTAAGCACTATTAACCACTAGTGCTGGGGATCATCAGGAACGCTTGGACGCTCAGTCAAGTCCGCTACCATTATCAACCACTATTGTTCATTAACCACTATGAACCATCACTTTTGAAACTGAACCATTACTAGCCATTTGTATCGATGATGAATTCTTATCAACAACTGTTCAACCACTATTATTGATAATCAACTGTTTTAAACCACCATTTATTGAACATGAACTATTCTTACCCACTGTTTGTTGATAACTAATCATTATCAACCACTGTCATTGTTGGTTATTAACCACTATCAACCACAATTTCCCATTAATCAACCACAATTATCCACTAATCAACCACAATTTCCCACTAATCAACCACTAATCAACCACTATGAGCCCCCGTTATTGGTTGGTCATCCATGGCTGGCGGCTCCCTGCCGCTCGTCTCCCGGCCACCGCGCTTCCCGAGGTCCTTGACTTCCCGCGCCACGCGCCTGGAGGAGCAGCTGGGGCCGGCGAACTCCAAGCGGTTTTTTTAACACAGGGATATGCCCCCAAATCATCCGAGGGACGAGCCATTTGGAGATATTTGGAGTAAAAAAGCCGAGAATTTGAAGGAGGTGCCTATTCTATTTTGAGAACCACCCATATGGTGTGTGAACCGAGCCCTTGCTATGATCCCACACGTGTTGATTTGTTGTTGCCAATCTCACGAGCTTGGTTCACGAGCCCCATGAGCGAGGTTTGCACGACAGGTGGAGCCTAAGCCCAACATGGCTATGGGTCAAAACCCGATACCCCTGGTTTCTCCATCATTAACCATTGTTTTCCCTATAGTTTTGTTGGGGAATATCCCCCATGAACATTGGTTGATTAACTGCTTGACCCAGCTCGCCATATATAGTTGGTATATCCCCTAGTATTGTTGCTTATTATACCCTATTAATAAGCATTCACCAGCTGTTATTGGTTGGTGAACTGCTTGACCCAGCTCGCCATATGCGCTGCATATCGAAGCTCCATGGTTCGACGCGCCAGGATGGTCCGAAGAAGCAGGAGGCGAGGCGCGGCTCGGGTGGCAGGCCATGGCGGTATCCCCCAAGCCCAGGAAACCAATGGGGCTACAACGATTTATGGAGAGAATCCATGCTTGACATTCATACATATCCGGAACGGAAGTGTTCAAGATCTTGGAAATTTGAGCCATTTGTTGGTTACAATCGACTATGTATTATTTGGTTCCAATCGTTTCTTATTCTCGCCCAGGTTGCTGATTTACCCCATGTATTGGTTGGTTAATATTGAACCCTATCAAAATGTTGATTATTCCCCCTTTGGGTCAATTTACTAACCAACCAATACATGGGTGATGATTATCAACAAGTATCCACCATCGATTCTTGATTTAAAGCCAAATACTAAAGATATCAAGTTGGCTATTGATTATGATAGGTATGTTATTAGGATTCAAAGATCCATTCCATTCTACCATATTCTACCATATTCTACCATATTCTACCATATTCTACCATATTCTACCATATTATACCATTTGCCATGTATGATACCATAGTACCATATTCTACCATATAATATCATACCATGTTGATTGTTTGATTATCATCCCCATATTGAACACCCGCAGGGTCAACAATCACCATGGTTGACAAGTGGCACATGCTGCTCAAACCGATACATGGGGGATAAGAATCAACAATTGAACTATGTCTTGATCATCAGCCATGATAGGCTATATATCATAATTAACCGGTATGTGTTATACCACCGATCAACCATCCTATCATGATATATATATATATATATATAATCATGTTGATTATTGATAACCTATATATAAATAACCATGTTGATTATTGATAACCTATCACGACACATATATATATATATGTTTTCACAATATATATATATATATATAAATAAATAAATAAATATATATATATATATATATATATATAATGTGGTCATTCCCCACATCTAGTTGTGGGGTTTTTATTTTTAGGCGTGTCCCGGTACTCCTCCTCCTCCTCCGCCTTCTCCTCCTCCTCCTCCTCGCCTCCTCCCCCTCGCCGGACCTAATCTGTTTTTCCTTGTTTCCAATCCCGAACTTGTTTAGATACTCAAGGCCCAGACTTGTTGCAACTAATTTGAATATTTTTGAATCAGTTGGAAAACAGTCTTAGTCAATTTTCAAATCATCTTGAAATGCCGTTTGATTCAACTCCACGCCAAACCTTTCACAGGTCTCCACATAGCTCTTGCACCACCTGTTGCATTGTGACTGTCCACCAGGCTTGGAGTGGAAAAACCAAAGGAACAGGGATGTACCATCAGCGGTACTTGGAACAAACAGCTTTGCTTCTTGTCGATATCACCAGCGCAGCTCACCAGCATCGATGCCGCAATAGCTCAGTGGCTGCGTCAGGCCCTTGGGCCACCATTGAACCCAAACTTCCGCAATCTGAACGCAATCGCACGTTGTAAGCTGCACTCCCAGACGCTCCTGGATTGAAAAAATCTTTGAACCAATTGATTTTTGAGCAAATTCAATCCTCCGCTGAAATTGAAAAATTTAATCCTTTTTTTGGTGGATAAACGATTGAAAAACGATCGAAAAAACATTTTTTGGGATGATGATATTGACCAGAATTGGAATGGAATTTTGCTTTGATGGCTGGATGCTGATGATGTTGCCCAGAACTCGAAAGATTTCTGCAATCATGGCTGGATAGCCATGCATGATGTTGGCCAGAATTTTAATGAACTTTGAAACTGATGGCTGGATAGCCATGCTCATGTCAGAACTTACATGTTCCTGGCTGGAAAGCCACCAGACAGATGTCTGCGCCACTGCCAACCATGTTGCAGAAACTTGTTGAAGCATTGGGCATTCACCTTCTGGGTCATTTTTGGCCTTACAGCAATGAAACAGCCAAAAGCAGCCAGAAGCAGCCAGAACCAGCCAAAAAGCGCCAACAGTCGCACAGACACTGGAAAAGAACAACAAAAAACCGTTCTAAAAGTGCCTTGAAAAAGTGTTTGAAACAGGAAACTAATTGCAAAGGGTCCGGAACATGAGCTTCCAAGCAAGTTTGGGGCTGGAAAAAGAAGAAAAAAATGATTTCAAAATAATTCGAAAAGTGACATGGATAACTGTAACTAGCGGCTAGCGGATGAACGTGAAGCTGTTGATCACTCACTCTTGAAATCACTTCAGTTTTGACCACCCGCTTTTGAAAACAATTTGAAATTAAGGAAAACAAAATTCAAAATGTTCAGATTCTTGCTAATTTTTAAGGTCTTAATCTTTATCCTTTCATCTGGATAGAGGCATATACAAACATCTGGAGCAACGCATGTGCAGCGCATCTACTCTGAAAGAATCAATTCTATAAGAATTTGAGGGGCTCGATATTTTTTCCGTCCCTACGGGTATGTACATGATTATTATTCCACATATCCAATTATACTCCATCAGGGCTCCGGTACCAACATCCACGAGGGAATGACAGACCAAAAATGACTGGTTGCTAACGACTCGAATGTCCGCGATGATGATGATGATGATGATGATGATGATGATGATGATGATGATGATGATGATGATGAGGATGAGGATGATGAGGATGATGACGACGAGGATGATGATGA
>VSDK01029651.1:360164-391196 GCA_009767595.1 Symbiodinium kawagutii | reverse complement strand
ACGTTTCGTCTTGGTACGTTTCGTCTTGGTACGTTTTGGTCTTGGTACGTTGTGTCTTGGTACGTTTCGTCTTGGTACGTTTGGTCTTGGTACGTTTGATCTTGGTACGTTGTGTCTTGGTACGCTTGGTCTTGGTACGTTTGCTCTTGGTACGTTTGGTCTTGGTACGTTTGCTCTTGGTACGTTTGGTCTTGGTGCGTTTTGTCTTAATGCATTTTGGTTTGGTGTGCTGTGATGTGGTGTTGGGGTTGGTGTTGGTGTGGTGTGGTATGGTGTCTGGTGTGGTGTGGTGTCTTGGTGTGGTGTGGTGTGGTGTTTTGGTGTTGGTGTTGGTATCTTGGTGTGGTGTTTTGGTGTGGTGGTGGTGTCTTGGTGTGGTGTGGTGTTGGTGTCTTGGTGTGGTGTCTTGGTGTGGTGTCTTGGGGTGTTGGTGCTGGTGTGGTGTGGTGTCTTGGTGTGGTGTGGTGTCTTGATGTGGTGTGATGTGGTGATGTGGTGTTGGTGTTGGTGTGGTGTCTTGGTGTGGTGTTGGTGTGTTGGTGTGGTGTGGTGTGGTAAAGTGTGGCGTGGTGTGGTGTGGTGTGGTGCTTTGGCGTGGTGTCTTGGTGTGGTGTGGTGTGGTGTGGTGTCTTGGCGCGGCGTTGGTGTCGTGGTGTGGTGTTTTGGTGTTGGTGTGGTGTAGTGTCTTGGTGTGGTGTGGTGTGGTGTGGTGTGGTGGTGCGGTGTCTTGGTGCTGGTGTTGGTGCTGGTGTGGTGTGGTGTCTTGGTGTGGTGTGGCGTTTTGGTGTGGTGTGGTGTTTTGGTGTGGTGTGGTGTGGTGTCTTGGTGTGGTGTGGTGTGGTGCGGTGTTTGTGTTTGTGTGTGTGTGTTGGCGTGGCATGGTGGTATGGTGGTGTTTCGGTGTGGTGTCTTGGTGTGGTGTCTTGGTGTGGTGTGGCGTTTTGGTGTGGTGTGGTGTTTTGGTGTGGTGTGGTGTGGTGTCTTGGTGTGGTGTGGTGTGGTGCGGTGTTTGTGTTTGTGTGTGTGTGTTGGCGTGGCATGGTGGTATGGTGGTGTTTCGGTGTGGTGTCTTGGTGCGGTGCGGTGGTGTTGGTGTGGTGTGTTGGTGTGGTGTGTTGTCTTGGTGTGGTGTTTTGGTGTGGTGTGGTGTGGTGTGGTGGTGTTGGTGTTGGTGTGGTGTCTTGGTGTGGTGTTGGTGTTTTGGTGTGGTGTGGTGTGGTGTGGTGGTGTTGGTGTTGGTGTGGTGTCTTGGTGTGGTGTTGGTGTTTTGGTGTGGTGTGGTGTGGTGTGGTGCGGTGGTGTGGTGTGGTGTTGGTGTGGGGTGGTGTGGTTTGGTGTGGTGTCTTGGTCTTGGTGTTGGTGTTGGTGTTGGTGTTGGTGTTGGTGTTGGTGCTGGTGTGGTGTGGTGTTTTGGTGTGGTGTCTTGGTGTTGGTGTTGGTGTCGTGTGGTGTGGTGTGGTGTGTTGGTGTGGCGTGGTGTGGTGTTTTGGTGTGGTGTTTTGGTCTTGGCGTTGGTGTTGGTGTTGGTGTGGTGTGGTGGCTTGGTGTGGTGTGGTGTGGTGTCTTGGTGCGGTGTTGGTGTTGTGGTGTGGTGTGGTGTGGTGCCGTGTGGTGTGGTGTCTTGATGTGGTGTGGTGTGGTGTGGTGCGGTGTCTTGTTGTGGTGTCTTGGTGTGGTGTGGTGTGGTGTGATGTCTTGGTATGGTAAGCAATTTGTTTCATTGGTCATATTTATCCTTTATCCTCATCTCCTTATTATCGCGAAAATTTTCTCTATTGTTGTTTTCCCATGTTTTCCATAGTTATAGTCCATATTCTTTGTCCACAGGCCAAGGCTATCATGTGGGGTTATCCGGTCCTATAATTTTAGTGTAAGAACCATGATTGATCCAAAGCCAACTTGCTCCTCTGGGATCCTGCAGTCAGGTGGTTCCCAAGTGGTTGCAAGAGCCTGGAGACGACGAGGTACGGTCCGGACAGCGACGAGTGGTTGGAGGTGCAATGCTAGGGAAACCTGTGGAAAGCTATTGGAAACCTATGGAAATCCGTGCTGCAAATCCATGGAAATCCGTGGAAATCTGTGGAAATCCATGGAAATCCATGGAAACCTATGGTGTCATGGCTTCTAATGGCTAACATTAGGGGATAATACAAGCGACGATGATGGTTAAACAATTGATGGTTGGTCGGTTTAAGCATTCTTTGTTTCCCCATGTTCACAAATGTTCACCATGTAACTAATAGGTTTGCGTTGGCACAACTAACAAACCAATCAGTTTTTGTTGATTTTGCGGTTTATGATTGGTACCTGGCTGGCAGTTGTTGATAATTGTTGTGTGTAGTGATTCATATCCAACAATAACCAGGAACAGTGCACACAGTGCGTATGATCTGTGTACAAAAATATGTATATATATATATATATTTATTTATTTATTTATTTATTTATTTATTTATTTATTTAGCACACAGTGCGTATGATCTGTGTACAAAAATATGTATATTTATTTATTTATTTATTTATTTATTTATTTATTTATGTATTTATTCGTTTATTGATGTATGTATTTATTCATTCATTTATTCATTCATTTTTTGTATGTATATATATATTTACTATCAAATATTATATATGCACGCAGTTGTTGAGTGCTGTAAGACCACTATCTAACCCAAATGCGTGGGTGAACATACCACAAGTTGGAGGATGTTCTTGATTTTTTGCATGAGAGCTAAAGGGGCACGAGATTCTGAACATTGCCATGGCTATTGGTAAAGAGCGAAGATCCAACAGGAGTAAGGGTCTAGCGATGATCCACGGGACATAGCCAAAAGCAACAGGCATCAAACTGAGGGGATAGCAGGCAATGATATCAACCGATCATATCATGAATCATATCTCATTGCTATCCATGATTATTTGCCATAACACTCACCAAAAATAGAGGGACCTACCACACTGAGGATCTTCAACCGACAAGAACTTGCTGGGACCAACGATGATCATTTGCTGAGTGAAGCACCTGAAACCACCCATTTTTGAGCGGTGGGTAGTGCTCTCCAGAAGGATAGGTAGTGAGGTTCACCATGGTGCCTGGTCGCATCAACAGCGGTGCCTTCCCGTGAGGTTTGGTGGTTTTCACCATTCAAGTCATTTGCGGCGTCTCATATCTACCGGAAATCATATTTAATTGCTCATTACGGTTTCGAATTCAGGAATTGTTCAAAGGTCAGCACAAATGAAGAACTGTTTGCTATTGGTTCTTTACCAGTACTCACAAGTGTACATGAGGAATCACTGATCATTAATTACTGATTATTCCTGGACTACTTGGCTATATTCAGCCAACTACTGTATTTGTTGTTTATCAATCCTCAGTGAATTATCATTGCAAATTACAATAGTCAAATTTACAGCACAACTATCATCTTGACTATTGGCCTGCTTAATGAGCAGCTTGCCATGGTCATCATTAACCACCATTTACGAGTACTCATCGCTGAAAATGCTAGTCAAGTGTTAACCACGACAATGATCTATTGTAGCTGTTAATAATCAACTAGTATCATTATCATTATGTTTCACAATTATAATGGCGTATAGTAATCCTCTATGAGGTGGTTCTTCAACATACGGGACCCCCCAAATCGTCCAATCTCAATTATTTGCAGTAATAAACCAACCATTCTCGGGGTACCCCTTTTTTGAGAACCTCCCCATAATTACCATAATTAGACCTTCCAAAACCGGCCAAGAATTGCCATCATTTCATGGTGGTTCACTACTACTGGTTGGTTGACCCTTGCTTACCACTGTAAAGCATCATTACTTTGACGTGCCATATCCGCGGCAAGCAATGGTGATATTCACCGTGGTTCGATCATTTGGCTAGGGGTCAATATTAACCATCAATAATGGTGGGAAAACAATGGTTAATGATGGGGGAACCAGGGGTACGGGGTTTTGACCCAAAGCCACATCATTTGGATTTAGTTGGTTATTCGCGCTGACTATAGGGTAACCAACCTACTTGACCTTTTTATTCCACCACTTCAACCCCAGGTTCAGCCTATAATTGATGGTTGAATCACCCTATGGTTCTACCACTCAACCTGATCCTTCAACCGTTGTTGGTAGCATGGGCGAACTAAGCCCGTTGCCGGCCTCTGAGTAGCAAGGCCTTGACGGAGGATGCGCAGCTCCTGCAAAGCTGCTGCATTTGTCGCTTGCACAGCGGAACGGTTGTAACAGTGGAGGCTGTGCGAGGCCAGTTCTTCCTTGGTGATGCAGCTGTCAATGGTTGTTGTATAGTATAGCAATAATTCAACAATTAGTCAATATTGTTCATTGACAATACTTGTGTATAGATATATATATATATAAATATTTATATATATATATAGATATATATATATATACGTGTATAGTTGTCCAATGTACCGACACTAGTCAATTGTAGTGCTGTGTGCAATTAAGAATGGTTCTTGGACAAACGTCAATTGATCATCGTTAGTTAAGAATGGCTAATTGTGGTCCATAATAGCTGTTATTGATATGGTTGATGAACATTTATTTTGATGATGTTTATTGAAGTTTATTGTCAACAATTCGGGGTTTTCGATGGTTCTTGGTGGCGAGTACTTGGCGAATTGTCAATAAATGCTTGTTAGCTTTGGTAAATAATAGCTGATAATGGTTCATGATGGTCATTATAATGGGATGGTCCATTGTGAGAGGATACATCGACTATTTTGATGATATGGATATGCGTCAATACAGAATAACTACAACCAAAGATGAGAGGGTGAACAATCTCACGGCTTGACGGAAATTGTGAGTGGTTTTCGCTGTGTTCTTATGAGCCATCCAAGAAAACCATAAGCCACCCCCTATATTGGAGACGGCAAAAACTCAAACGATTTGTGATAAACAAAGCGCATGGTTTCTTTTGCACTTGCCATCGATATTTGTGGACGTGGGCGGAAATGCCAGCAATTGCTGGATACTGGACTATACTGCATGGATGGTCAATAATGCATGATCATTATGACTACCACTGTTGGAGCAGCTCGATGGGCTATTACCACCTGGTATTATGTGCGATTCGGATTGCGCGCAAACTGAACCAAGCAGGACATGCACCGGATGATTCCGCACAGCAGCAGGAAAACAACACGTAAGGTGTACTGTATGTATTTTGGCGTATTGTGATTTGGCATCGATCATCTCCAAAGGATGGTACAGTGTGTAAGAGAATCAAACATTGGCTAAAACAAGTTCATTGAAGGTCCATTTGAATGAATCGAATTTGCGGAGGCCTATTAGTGTCCTGGGCATTGGTGCCGCAGACCCAAGTCGTCTACGGTTGAGCATCCACCATCTGGATTCATGGTTGCTGTCGTTGATTTGATGTCCTTTTATGGTGGTCGATAACCAATATAATTCACATTAACCATGAGTGTTCATCATCATAATGATTTGATCTCCTTTCATGATGAAACACCACAATTAATCAGTATTTCAATACCAACTGAGATTCTTCATTTTCATGAGCCACAAAAATGGTGATCATCGGCAATCGTGGTGGTCCAGAATCCTTTTTCATAATTAAGGATCATTTTTTGTTGATGGTTAATGATGTTTATGAAGCCATCCATGTGTTGATGCTTCCCTGCCATCCATTGATGCTTCCCTGCCCATAACACGCCTCCACACAACCGGGCAGATCCAACCAGCGCTGGATCTCTCAGGTTTGGAACCTCTCTGGAACGCCGAACCCAGTGCCTGGGACCAGATGTCGAGCAGACTGGTCGCGATGTGAAGATCTCTGTGCCGGTAGGTACCTTGACCCACGGTGCCATGCGACAATAGCTAGTTAATGGTTAACAATAGGGGATGATAACTAGCAACTATAGAGGATATACAAGCTATAAATGGCGAGCTGGGGATATATACCTACTATATGGCGAGTTCTGTCAATATTAACCAACGATAATAGTGGATGAGCAACAAAACTATAGGGAAACCAATGGTTATTGATGGGGGAACCAGGGTAAGGGTTTTGACCCACAGCCATATAGAAATTGAATATATCGTAGAACCGGGGAATTGAATGCAACTTATATATTGTCTCATAATGTCTCATATAATATGAGAATCATAAAATATATATATATATATATTATGAGAATCACTTATATTCTCATATAAGATGAGAATCATATATCATGAGAATAGGAATGCAAGTAGCACCAGTAGAACCAAGGCCGAAGAATGGTGAGAAGGGCACCTCAGAAACCAAACTCGTGGAGCCAAGTCATCAGAACTCAGTGCGCAGAGCAGATGGATCTTTTCATTATGGTAGGATTTCAGCTGGGCAATATGTTTTGGTTCAAGCATGTTCAAGCACTGAAGTGATAAGTTTTGTTTTGGTGGTGTTTGATTATTTTACATGTGGGGTTGCGTATGCATCTATATACACACAAGTTTTTTTTTGTTTTTAACCACATACGTAAATGGGGTATTTGTACACTTTTATTGATGTGCATAGATACCCACATTCCAACATTGGGCAACCAGAACCTCAAACCAACACAAAACAACCGGGGGCCGACGCACAAAAATTCCAGTGTTGAACAGCCTCTCCGCGCTCGTGCAGCTGCTGGCGGTTCCCCGAGGTGTTTTCCGGATGAATTTGCAACGGCTTTGCCCTCACTACTTTTGCAGCCAATGTGCCAAAAGGCGAGCGAAGTGATGAAAAACCGTGACCGTTGGTTGGATGTTTTGGCGGTTGGCGACCGTGGGTTGTTTAGTTGGGTGGTTGGGTGGTTGCTTGGTTGGTTGGGTGGTTGCTTGTTCTCTTGAAGTGTAGGGGTTTAATCCAAGCCATAGGAAGCGAGTGGATCCACATCATCCACCCTTAAACGAATTGATTTGATCAACGTTAGTGATGACTTGATTGATAGTAGTCAGTGATGGCTAATCATGGTTGATGATGGTTGATATTTATCAGATTTAGAATAACTAGACTTAGAATGTTATATCAAAGCTTCCAGCACAGCAAATCTTGAGGCGTACTGCGACGCAACCGGTGTTCGCCTCAACCGGTTCCCCAAGTGATGAACTCCCGAGTTCGCTAATATGGAGCGGGTATCCTATTGTGGGTGTGACCCGAAACAGTTTCCCATGATATCATTGCAAGGAAAATGTGCATAGATACATATGAGTATATGCATATTCATGCGTATACCATCGCGTACTACTGTATTTCTTTGAGATAGGATATCCAATGCTGAATTCCAACCGCATGAGCCAACTAATGGATGCCAATGGATTCAAATTTGTGATTGCATCATTGTTGGTAAGCGACTATGATGCCACTTGGCGGGTCAATGCGGGTCATTGATAGCTGTATCCCTCAGCTGTGACCATGCATGTCCGCGCTAGCTGCTATGCATTGCTGATGACCAGCCTGTAGGATTGTGGTGGAACAAACCAGCCTGGGCCTACAGAACTTCAAGGAGGCACGGTCCGAAAAAGCCGTGCCAGACATGCCGTGGTTAATGGGCACGGTTAAGTCGAGGTAAGGTAGGGAAGGTTGAGAATGATGACCAATTTGCCCCAGAAGTGGTTCTTGAATTTTGAAGTGAAGGGTTGATAGATTCTGCTTGGGACTAAACGATGGTGATTTCGTCAACAATGGTTAATGATAGTTGGTTGATTTTAGAGGTGAGAATGAAACAAATCAACAACAATGTGGGTTTGTCAATAAATGATGCATCCCTGGAATTGGTGTTTTTCTGGATTACTGCATGTCGTTTTTGGTATGGTTGGGGCTTACCACCATTTATGAATACACAACTACGGCGCGCTGACCATGGCAGGTTAAGCTTTCCTATGGTTCAACTTGATCAAGTTATGGAGCAAAATCACATGCTACACAAGTGAGTTCTGTGAACATACCCAACATGCAGCCGGTGTTTGTATGTTGGATGCAGCATATTGACGCCAAACAGTCAGAGGACTTCCCAAGCTTTGGAGGTGAGTGATCAGCAAATGCGGACACACTTTGGCCTGTCCACAAATTTTGAGCAGCATTCTAAATTTTGACCCTCACCAGTACCATGCACAAGACTGGAAAACATTAAAACTCTCACAAATCTTTCGGTCCAAGTGAGCTTCAGTTGTTTGAGTGCAACACTTGGGTGTGAGGTTTCCCATTGAAACGAGTCCCACACCCAAAACTTCTGCTAGGAATTCTACAAAGTTTCTAGGAGAGCAATGAGGAACATGTTTAATGATTTTTGCAATCAAACTTGTATAGCTACCCAATAAGAAGAATGCGTGGTCGTGGGTCTAGACCCTGCAATTACCCATACGGAAAATGCCAAACATGAACACCTATCTTGTTGTTTCATGTTTTTTCCTGTGTGTCTGCATCATTGAGAATAAGACCTCGTGCTTAATTGTTCTCAACAACTGTTTAAATAACAGCTTTAATGAGTGTTTCATGGTTGATTCAGTAAGCAACTGATTTAAGCTGTGTTTATCGTTCTCTGACCTGGCTTTCAGGATATGCGAATAGCCTTCGTTGAAGCTTGGCTGCGGGTGAGCCAGCTTTGGGTGTTGTAAGATCCAACATGGGTCTGCCGGCGGATCGTTGCTTGGTGGAACTCGAAGAGGCGCAATCAAGAAACTGTTGCAGTTCGTCAATTGGCTATGGGTCAATATTAATCAACCAATAATGGTGGATAATAAGCAACAAAAATAGGGAAAACAATGGTTGATGATGGGGAAGCAAGGGTACAGGGTTTTGACCCACAGCCAATTGCATTGGTCAACTGGGACCCTCCTGTTCAAGTTTGACACTACGGGGGGCCTTGTTCAGGAACTGAAAAGGCATACGGATAGCTCGACCTCTGCTTGAATCCACGGTTTTGTGGATGATACTTCCGTCCTGACTATCGTGATTTACAACTTGCCATTGGCAACATATGTGATGGATCCACCGATCCCTTGCTCAGGTTTTCTCCCATGCATGTCACCTGGATGATTCACTGCTTGGAAGTGTAGTCGGGGTTGGTTCCTTTAACCATGGTAGCCCAACAAAGGTGGGGTACCCCAATGGCCAAGGTGAATGCAACCAGTTGGATTAGACAAATACCCTGGTGATAAAATGTGCTCCTGGCAGCCTTGATTCCCAAAATAGCATCCATGCCTTCAGTCCTCGTTGGTTAGTGGCACATGTATTCAACGAAAGCAGATTCCTGGTGGTTGAATCATGCGCGAAGAGTTGGTAGAATCATCGTTGACAATAGCTAGAACAAGAGAGATATGTATCTAGCGTAATCGTTTTTTCCATATATTTACATACTATTTGGTATTGCTACGAGTCAGATGCATTGATTGTTGGCTATCTAGTAATCAACTGCATGCAGGCAAACCCAAAGGTGGTGTTGGCCTTCAGGAGGCCATGACCAAATCATTAACGTCATTTTTAGGGTACACCGTTTGTGGATGCACGCAAATGGCATATCTCTTTTGTTGTAGCTATTGTCAACGACGATTCAACCAACTATTCGTGCATCATTAAACCACCATCAGGAATTCATTGATCGCCTATGGTGCAACATTAAAGTGAGAAACACAACAGGGTTGAAAAGGCTTACAACCGACAAGTGTAATACGGTGTTTCTCTCTAGGATAGAACCATAGCAACCAAATATCATGATTATGTAAACTTGATCATCATCATGCTGATACAGCTTTGGCTAATATCATAATATATCATGTTTGTTATTATAGTTGATTACAATGAGTGTATAGCTATAGTTATGCTCAAACGATTGAGTGAACACGGCTATAAAGAGGATAACCAGCAACAGTTGGATACCAATCATCATCATCCTCATCATCATCATCATCCTCATCCTCATCATCATCATCATCATCATCATCATCATCATCATCATCACTATCCTCATCATCATCATAATCATCATCATCATCACTATCCTCATCATCATCATAATCATCATCATCATCACCATCCTCATCGTCATCATCATCATCAACATCATCAACATCATCATCTTCATCATCATCATCCTCCTCATCATCCTCCTCCTCCTCATCGTCATTCTCATCATCATCATCCCCTACTTGTCCCAAAGAAGTGTTGGTTGTTGTTTCCCCCAGAACAAGTACTTCATCATGGCTGTTGATCATCATCCACCATGGTGCCGACTGCTGGCGCTGAGGATGGCCTATCTTCCGTGTTGGACGCCCAGGGCACGCGCTTGGGCGACCTGGCCCCTCAGCTGCATGACCTTTGATGGCCGAGTAAACCATGGGTTTCCATACGTTGATGTACCACCCAGAGGATCCAACCAGGGGTGTGAACAAATCATACCTAAATGACCTATGCTTGTTTTTTTTTTGCCACCACGAGGTGTGAACCGGAGATGATTCTTGATGGTTAATGTTTGATATTGGTTAGTCAATGGTTAAACATGGTCAATTGACCTATGTTTTGATGGTGAAACCATGGTTGGTAATCGTTGATTACTGTTTTTGAATGGGTTTTTGGAGCTGATAATGACTGATCAGAGTTGATGAACCAAAACAAAATCATGATTAAGAACGGTTCGGGCATCTTGATAGCCGTGGTCAATCAATGGTTTACAATGAACGGTGTGCTAAATCATGGTTCTTGTTTGCATGTGGATACATAGGTAGTAATGAATACACTTTATTTGCCCGTGTATAGTCCATTCTGATGTAGACCGATATTATGTAATGAAATGTCATGGCATGACATGAGCCAGAGACCAAATTAAAGCAAATTGCGTTAAGCTTAAGCGTTATGGATATGTGTTTGCGTAGGATTCATTTGATCCAAAAAAAGATAGGGGACCGCCTAAAAACGATACCCCAAAGGAGCATTCAAAACTTGGAAAACGATATGGGACGTTCTCAAAAAAACGTGAATACATCTGTGTTTTTTGAATGATTGTAGTTTTGACGCCGCCACACCTGTATTGAACGTATTGTATGTGTAGATTTATTTGTTGATCATTCTTTTATACACACGTTAGATATTATATAGTTATATATATAATGATATGCATATACACATGTTTGTATATACACACATCACGGGATGCTTTGTGCAGTTCTATGATGGACATTATATGTGTGTTTTAATTGCTTGTTCATACATATATGATACATTATATATGCACATGGTATATATATATGTATAATTATTTACATACATGATATGTATATATATATATAACTACATGAGACTTACGCAGGTAAACATTTTCTCCTTTGGGAAGGTAACTGAGAGCACCCCTGGGTGAGCTCGTCATCGGCTGAAGCGCTCGAACTGGCGCAGCGATGGTTGCTGGTCTCCACCATCATGGTCATCATCATCATCATCATCATCATCATCATCATCATCATCATCATCATCATCATCATACCATGATCAAAACCTGCGGTAGCTTGATCATCTACCTATGATTAAGTGCCATCATTGCTGTTGTTACCTTTACTGTATTCTGATGACCATCCTTACCTTCAATTGTCTAGATCCCTAAATTCCCTGGCACATAACAATTTTACCACGATGCTCGCAGCAGCTCCAATTACTTTCTCGGCATTAGTTGACGTTGACGGCCTTTGGTTCCTTTTCTTCAGCCTGAGACACCCAATGAGGAACCATCAGCACACATGGTGGGAAGCATTGGGAAGCCCTACTTTCAGGAGTACGTACTTGATTGCTGTTGGTCATATGAGGTTTTCCTGGATGATATGCCAGCGGGTCAAAACCCTGTACCCCTGGTTCCCCATCATTTACCATTAGTTTCCCTATTGTTACTGGTTATTATCCCCATTCTTTGTTGATTAATATTGACCCATAGCCATATGACTTTGCTGCTCCTCACCAAACAACTGGCCCTGTTTCAGCAGCTCTCCACTGCAACCCCGAGATCTCTTTGTTGACCCAGGTGTGGTGTGAAAATGGGCGACGTGTGACCGACGGAGAGCTCTACCTGGTTTTTTCGCAGCTACTCGACTGGCAACATGTGTGACGAAAATCGGAAGCGATTCCATCTAAGCTAAGCTATATCCGTAAAATGATTTGGTGGAACTGCAGCATTTTCGCTGTTCGTGTTTGGGGGAACTGTGTTTTTGGTTGCCCAGCTACATGGGTGCCACCAACTTGTTTCCTTCGTGGCAATGATCATGTGACTTGTGAGACATCCCTGCGTGGAACAGCAGTTGCAAGGTGCTAGCGGAATTGCTCTGTTGGAGCCTGATGATGTTAGCACTGGACAAGTTTAGAGGTCTGGCTGGTTGGCCGTCTCAGAGATTTTTTCGTTTGCCATGGGTCAAGAGAAAGTCAGTCCAGTTGAAACAACAAGAATCTCCTTTGGATAGGTCAATGTTGGCCAACGATGGTGATAGGCATTAGACCGTGTTTTCCGGGACCACATAGAGAACTTGCTAACGGGTGAAGGCAGTGTCATCCCATCTTTTTGGAGACTATATGGGTATGACTTTGAATTCTCACCTCCCAACGGACTGTTGGGTTTTGATCGCCTAATTAATAGCCATCATTATAGTAGCCATGAATAAACATCAATGAATCACACTGTTCTCTAGTGTTCCCCATCATTGGCAATGGTACTCATTAGCCATCATTTGCCATCATCATTAGCCATCATGAAGTGTCACTGGTTGTGTGTTCCCATTCCCGATTTGGGAGCCATCGCCAACGCATGATCCACGAGCTGGGGATCCGAAATTGAACGAAAAGATGTTGTGCGATCCACATTTTGTTGGCTACTTGTACCAAGTGTTTTGACCGGTAGTCACCAGTTGAGGATGGCTGGTTGAGGATGGCTGGTCGCTTCTGAATTTGTTGCATCACTACCCTTGGGTGCCCCTGCAGGTTGGAACGTTTGGTGGACTTGGAGGTGTGGAAACCGGCCTTGCCACGGACGATCTGCGTGGTGGATACCCGGTGTATATAAACTGTGGATTCATGATTTGTCCATAGCATGTTTGCTGTTTCATTAATTTTGCAACTCATTTCACGATATTTTTCTGGATGACCTGTCGGATACACTGTTTTCCTTCCCTGTGTTTTCCATCCGACCTGGGAGGAAATCAACACCAACTTAAGGAGCCTATTTTTGGATGGTGGCCAGCGACCAGATTGTCCACGTTATTGTGTTTTGACCAATAGTAAAACCCCCCTAGATTTTTTTTAAGGCAATTGTATATCTGAAATCTGGACTCTCCCCAAGGCTCTCCCCAAAGGCTTCTTTTTGTTCCTTTTTTTCCTTTCTTTTCCTTTTTCCTTTCCTTTCCTTTCCTTTCCTTTAACCATAGCTGAAACCATTCAAACACAATTATAAAACAATAAGGAAGAAAAAAATGAGCCCGAAAGGTTGTTTCTGATTGCAGTTGCTAATGCCAATTTATGATTGCAAATGCAAGGGCCTGCACCCTTTGTAGACCTGTTTTTTGCAATTGTTTAAAAGGATTTTAAAAAGAAAACAGCTTTTTTGAACAAGGTCAAACTTTTGAGTTTGTAAAGGTTTGTTTTGCTTAATTTGGCTTTTAAAAAGAATTCAATGACAAGTAGAAACATTAATTGCCAGTTTTGAGCTGGTTTTCTGGATCAATACTACATTTAAATTAGCCCTTCTATATCCTTCTATAATTTAGTAAGGAGAAATCTGATAATTTTGTTTTTTTTGGAAAATGTTTGCAGCTACTGTCAATGTTGCACTATTATTGCAGCTGCTCTGGAGCAAGTTGGCATTCTGTAATTTACCAGTAAAATCAATAAGGGCTAATTGAAGTTTAGTGGGGACTGAAAATCCAGATCTGGCAAATAATTGCAGCTATGGCAAGCGCTTCCCTATTGGTTGTTCAACAGTATGCCCTGTTCATTCCAAAAATCTTCATAGAGATTGCACCACCAAGAAAAGCAATCCCTTGATGTTCCTTTTCTGGGCCCCGGATGTTGCCCAGATGCTTACCTCAGTTCAACGGATTTGGGGGGCAACCAACAGTTTCGGATCGTGGTATCCCAGAGCTACAACTCACCACCAATCCCATTTGCAACGCCATGAAGAGTCAATCCCAGCCGCTGCTACGGCCGATTCACAGGCAATACCGATCAGCAATGGTTGTTAGTTCACCAGTGTTGAAGATGGCAAATGATGTTCATTCATATTCATTCATGTTTATTGATGTTCATTGATATTCATTCAGTCATTGTTGAAGATGCTTAGTCATGATGGTCTCAGCTGGTTGAGATCATGTTTGATGCGGGTTAGTTCTGGTGAATGATGGTTGATGATGAGAAATGCTGGTGCATCATGGTCCATGACGGTTGATAATGATGAACCATGGCTGGCGATTGGTGATGGTTTACAAGGTTTATGCCTCACCCCCGGGAATTTGTGATCCCGAAAGCGTAGAGGGACCATAAGGCTTGGGATTGTCTTTTCCATTTGTGAACTTATCCGCCGGCTGTGAACTACAATCCCTACTTAGGTGTTTCTTTACAGAGAGGTACCCGCAGTTATCATTCAGTTTATCAACCATTCATCAGTGATAATCAACCAACCATAACTTCGGGAGTCACTATGGTTTGAGAAATCACCTACTCTCTTCATAACTTGGGACTTGTGGTTTACAGCTGCTGGGGTGGCCGCTTCGCTGATCATAGGTGGGTATGGAATTCCGGAGATGTGAGGACCAAGCTTTGGTCATGCATCAAGGATCGGGACAGGGTTCCTTTGGGCGGCCTTCACAGCGAAAAGGGATGGATAATGTACCAAGGGTAATGGATGATTTATTGACCACTAGTAGTTGTTAGGACTGATTCATAATCAACTAAGGTGCTTCATCGACATAGTTCGGAAGCTCCAAGGAGAACGGAAATCATGTGTAATTGGCGGGGTTGTTGGTGATGGGCTGTTCGTTTTCCCAATGCACTCCGCTGGAGGGTGTACAAGCCACTGTGTTGATGGCTACCTGCTGTTGGACCATGAAACCTGGAACATTTCTGAGAAATGATTTGCCGATCTGATCGTGAATCCGGTCAGGTCTGATATTGGTTTAAACCATGGCAAATGCCCGTTCTTGTAACGATCGTTTTCGCCGGATGGCTGAGATCCTACTAACTAGTTGGTTTCAATCAGGGCGACTGACAGCTCGAGTTGATGTACAAAAAATTTGACTAACAAAGTGGTGCAATTACCTTAGTGATTAACCAACCAACTAGGTGCCATTAAGCAAAGTGGTTGGTTAATCATGAATCTAGTGGTTCCCCTATGGATCTTTAATCTAATTGGTTAAGGTTAATCAATGAGTAACCCCATTAAGACTACTGCTTAACATTGACTAACCAACCAACTAGACTAATGATTAACCATGAATGATTAACCAACCAACCATTAAACAATGTTAAGGGCGACTCAAACAACGTGGTGCCCCACCCTGGATCTGTGATGGACCATCGCCTTCAGAGCGGCCCCAGGAGTGCTCTTCGGCTGCTTGTTGCTGCTACAAGGGCGTTCCATGCGGCGCTTTTCCCCCGAGGAGCAGCCGGATGAGCCCAGCTGAGCTGTGAGCTGTGATTGGTTCGTAATGATGAAACGAGCTGCGGGTAGATGTCAATGGTCAATAGATGTTATTTGAAATTATTAATTGCTTGCAATATTCACTATTATATACTGTTGATAGATGTTCATAGTGGTTGCCTGAAACGTAAACAACAACAAAATCTATGGTTCACAATATTGACTGTTGACCACCTACTATGGTTGCGGAATGATGAAGTGGTGGTCAATAGTAGGTGGTTGATAGTCGACAAGAATTCGTTGGTGGTCATCTCATGACTGATAATGTGTAATAGTTTGCAATTCATTAGTTAATCATGTTCAACAATGAGTACGACTGGTGATAGATCCATCTATCAATAAACACCGTTGATTGAAGATGAGTAGCTGGTGATTCGCCTTGGATCTTTCGCCACGATGGCACCTGGACACCCAGAGTTGTTTTTGATGATGGCAGTTTTGGTACTGCCCCAGTTTTCGAAACAACGATGGAAGGAGACATATCACATTCCCCTGTTTGGTCAAGCAAATGATCTCGTGTTTTATGCTTCGGCGATGTGTGGCTCCCAACATCTTGAGTCAGGAATTTGTGACTCGATCAAGATACCGTGTGTCCCCTCAACGAGTTGGAGGGGTAGTTTCAACATTGAAAAACAAGTCATTTGATGGTATCGGAAAGAGATCTGTAACGCTCATTTGGATCCGTGACCACTCTTCAATAATCCATGACTGTTCAATCATCCATGTTTGCTCCTTGACTATCTAAACATAATCATCAAACAGATCTTTACAAAACATCTATAAACAGATCTGTTTACAGATCAACATGGCCAGATCCAAAACTCATCGGTGGCTGGCGAACGCCGGATGGTGACGGGGCGCGGTCCCGGCGGAGCCCCCAGGAGCTCTCCATGGAGGACTTGGATCGAGCGGTGGTTCAGCCAGGCGCGGGGAGCGAGCTGGAGCTCGGACCTAGGCCTTGGGCCAGGAGCGGCCCCTGCGACCAAATGGTGGTGTGGAATGATGTAAATTTGGAATGATGATAGAGGATAATGATAGAAGATTAATAGATTAATATAAACAAATTGTAGTAATTTGAATATGATTTTGATATAACAAGGTTAGCTGTATGTATATATATATATATATGTATATATATGTATATATATATATATATATGTAAATGGAAGTAGAATAGAAAAGACTATATTTCTCAAAAGATGTATCTAGATCTGCAGTGTTCATCTATGTGTATATATCTTTTCTATACATATGTTGGTATACTCAGAACATGAAAAATCTAAGAACATTAGAACAGTATGAATATGATATGTGAATATATGTGAAACATGGTTCATTCTGGTTTGTTGATAGCTTGTCCTTGATAATGATGTTGGACAATGTCAGTTGATGATGATTGATAGTAGTTACTCAACAGATTGAAGTGTGCTTTGTAGTGGTAAAGAACAGGATTGAATATAGTTCATGGTAGAAAACATGCTTGACACAAGTTGACGAACAGTGTGACAATGAATGACAACAGTACAGAAGGGAATTTGACCAGCAAGAATAGATATACATACTGCCAGGCATAATGCATTCAACAATATATATATATATATAGGCGTGACACATGTTCACAATCTTTTACAATCATTTGGGTCGCAACCATCAATCATACTTGAATTAAAGCTAGATGACTGGTTTGATGTTGCTGAAAAAAACGGGGGATCATCATTGATGATAGCTGATGGTAGGTTTGATACTGGTTGGCGAGGGTTAATAAAGGCTCATAATGGATATGAAAAACCAAGAGCATTGGTCGACAAATAACCACCCGATCAACCAAATAACAAATCTGAAGCAATCAACGCATCACCATATCACCAAATTACTCAACAAACCAGTATGCAATAGCGAAGCAATTATCAACCAGTATATGTTATTCGGTTTAATTGACATATCTAATATCAAGAAACAAACCAAATGGTGCTACTCAATTTCTATTTAAACCAGTGTTCAATATTAATCATCCATAAGCATGTGGTGGTGAAGTAAATACACGCAGTATGATGGTTAATTGATTATACCCAGTACTCATGGTGGGGGCAATTGACTTTTGTTGATTAACTTGTATAAATCAATGAACCAGGATGTGTCATATTTTTTAATGGGCATGATGTATCATGATGTATTATTAAGCAATATTAATCATTCACAACCATTTGTTCAATGAATCATCCAATATTTTTCAGCAGCATATGTATTATGGATCAATAAAGCATTTGGTTGGCCAATTGATTCCCACCTGGCATCAACCAGTCAACTCATAGCTGTCTCGGCACCAGGCACTCTTGCCCCGCTACGACGTAGGCGTGGCTGTGGCTACACCAATGCTGGTGGTGCTGGTGTAGCTCACCGAAAGGGTGGTTGATGGTAAAACACTAGCCATGGTTGATGGTAAATGGTTGATGGTTAAGGGTAAAGGGTTAATGGTTTAATGATTAACCATTATAGTAACATGAACCGCATTATTAACAGGTATTGACCATTATGATCCTGTATTTTTCAGTTAACCAACCATTCAGGTAACCAACCATTGTTAATGGTTAGTGATATATGGTATACACCAAATCATGATTGATGGTACTGGTAAAAGATGGTAAAAGTTTGAATCCAAAAACATTAACCGTGGTTGGTGGTTGATGGTACCACTTTACACCAAATGGCATTTGGTTAATGGCTAAGCATAGTTAGAACTAGTTAAAACTTGGTTAACCAATGGTGATGGTTTAAAATAGTACTCCAAATGTACACCAATGTTAGTTGATTGCGGTTTTTGGTACTACTTTTACTGGCATCCTATCATTGTTGATTGGTGATATTGCACTCAGACAGGTGATCTAGTAAAGATAGTACTAGTAGTTGATGAGAAAATGGTAGCTAATTAATGGTTCTTGATCACCTTCTGCCTTTCCAAGTGTCCCTGGTGAGGTAATGATGGTAGACTCCAAGAATCCACAGAGGATGAATTCTCATCACGGTCCAGGAAACTGGACCATTGAGTACTGGAGGTAACGCCGTTGAGGACTGGTAGACATGCTGGTCTGCCTTTGATATCAACCCAGCGATGATTCTCCTGGCTACGGATTGTAACTTTGACTAATAACATGTTTGAATGACGGTAAACTAAGAAACTGAAATGTTCGCTGATTAATCGTAGTTGGTGAAACAAGTGTTGAACAAACACCTAACCAACAGGTTGATTTTAAGAATGCTGAATCATGAATCAATTGTTCAATCATTATTAACGATGATTACTTGAGTTACATGATTGAACAACAAATTATTCTGCTTATTCTGTTACATGATGATTAGTTATCAAGTGATGCCTGATCATGATGATTCCTGACAGGTAACCAGCACCCTCTCCGCCAGGTTCGTGGTTTTCCGCGGTGGCGAAGTCATCTTTTGGCGATGCAACCGCTGTTCCTTCGAGTGACCTGGCGCCAGCACCAGACATCGCCTGTGAGTAGTGGACAAGCTGACGAACCCACCGCTGGTTGGCCAAGTGAGCGGGTCGGCTGTTCGTTCACCCAGCTGAACCATCATCATCTCCAAGCAACCCGTTCCCTTGAGATTTACAACTGGTAGATTTTCCCGCCAGATCCATTTGGATTACTCTACGGTATTTTTGCCATCAACGTGGGGGAAGTGGTGCTCCCAAGTAGTTAAGTCGACATGTCTGGCTTGCATAAGCTTGTTTATGGTTTCTTCATTTGTGAATGCATATTCGTGTATATATTTATAGACATACTGACTGGTTTGTAGATATATGATTTAGATATACATCAAGCTTGTTCAAAGATGTTCAAAGGCTTCTCCACCAATTTATCTAACTGAGAGGCTACACTCTGTATCACCATCGGCTAGCTAATAGCAACAGTATGGGATGAACATTTTCATTCTTGGATTTATGAACTATTCTTGACTATGAAGCATTCTTCGTTGTCAGAAATCCACAGATGGTACCGGCATTGTCCTTGAGGAATTCCTCCAGCGACTTCCACTGCAAGCTTTGTTCCTCGGCAAAGGGCATCAGCTTGCGGGGTCGAGAAGTTCGAGGAATTTGAACTGTAGCGACTGCACCTGCATCAGGGAACATATTTATGTGTCTACACTATATGCATGCGTATATGTATTTATATTTATGTGTATATATATATATATGTGTGTGTATATATGTATATATTTATGTATATTACACATAATATGTAAATACATGCATGTGTCTTTTTACGTGCATATTTACACGCTGACACGTACACATATAGACCTTTTTGTGAGTGTATCTATTCAAACATATCATATATGCCCAGTGAGTATGATGTCCTAAACTAAAATCTTAGAATGCATTGTTAATGGAACGCCGACTAATTATCACTACGTTCGTTTTTAAGACACTCACCAGGAGCACAGGCTCTTGATCCGCATGGAGCTATATTCATGCGCAATATATATATATATATATATTTATATATTACAATATTATGGTATTGCATGAATATTGATTAATATTAATACTTTTCCATACAAGATTATACTAACAAAATATACCACATTATATGCAATTATAGTTTGTATTTTCGTCCTATTAAGTCGAAGAAGGTTATTACATTCGGAAGCTCCTGGTTGGAAGGTCCTGCAGCGGCACCTCAGGCGGAGGGCCCCCGAGTTGTCCACAGGACAGCGAAGCGCTGCTCCTTCCCAAGGGTTTCGTCGCCCGTTGGTTGGACTGAAGCCCTAGGTCCTCCATCAGCCAATAACTGGCTGGTGGTTTCAATTTTTTTTTATTTCCACTAGTAATGATTAGCAATTTGTTGGTTGACTAAGATTTTTCATAGGGGTTACAACCACCAACCAGATAAGAAGTTGTTGGATTTCTCCCTTGTAGACACTGACTACATCTCAATTATTGCCTAGGGAGTGTTTTGTTTGTTGGTTCTTGAACCCCGTCACGACAGTATCATCAATGAGCATTATTCCTAAGAATGAATCGGGTGTGCTAATTCTCGTAACCAGATAGCAATATATAAACCAGATAGTAATATATAATGGTTTTACGGAACCTACTTACAACTAGTTTCAACTTGCCAAAAAGCATTTCTAGCCAAAACTAGCCATTATTGGCAATGATCATTGCTAGCCATTACTAGTACCCCAGTTGTCCAACTTAGCTATCTAACCACTAGTAGGGCTCCACCTTGTAGCCTTTACTAACCACTACTGACAACTAGTCTCAACTAGTCATTATCAATACGCATTACTAGCCATGATCATTGCTAGCCATTGCCAACCACTACTGACAACACTAGTCATTCCTAGCCATTTCTAGCCATTTCAAGCCATTCCTAGCCATTTCCAGCCATAACCAACAGCTATAGTCTCAACCAGTCTCTCCAGCCGTGTCAGGACATGCCCAAGGAAGGTCGGACTTTAGGACCTGCCGGCGTGGCGGCCTTGAGGAGCCCAGCCTGGGCGCTGGGGCATGGTGCGGCTGGGAGTTGCGGCTGGAGCCAGGGGTATCCCCCAAGGGTATCCCTGGGGGAGGAGCGGCCCCCATAGCTGTGCACCAAATGGGAGCATTCAAAGGTTTGTTGGAAACATCGGATGGGTCAATAGTGGCGAATATGATGATTGGAAACATGTGATTCACTATGGTGAAGATTTTCACTCAACATCTAGGGTAGTGGTGAATATGATGATTGGTCTATCACAGTTTGAGTATTTGATGGTGGATATTCGTGCAGCTGGGGGTCGTCAAGCCACCAAGCATCCTAGCCGTAGGGACGCATCCAGCGGGACGGCTGTAACGTGATGTGAACTGCTGGGCACCAGGAGACCCGTGACTCACAAGCCATGGGGCCCATGTGGTGGTTTTCTCAACATAGGGAAACCCCAATAATGGTGGGTTTATTCACTATAAAGGTTAATATTGGATGATTTGGGGGGCTCTTGACTCACTAGCACTCTCTGATTTTGAGTGCATGGTTGTTCATTCCATGAACCTTGACACATTGGCCAGCAGGGGACATTCACCTGCCTTGTTTATCCTTTGTGATCAGCACCATAGCGGTTAATCAATACCACCGTGAACCACAGTGATATCACCAGTTAATGTCAACTATGAAGGGTGAACCATGAAGCTCCTGGTAGTATGAACCAGTATTAGACTAGACACCAGTAACTTTTCACCAAGTCCTCACCATCCACCATAGTAATAGTATTGATTCTTACTAAGTCTAATGTTTTCACAAATGACTTTTAACCAAACCGTTATTAGCAATTAATCTTAGGAGTTAGCTAACTTGAAAAATTGACCATAGTAGTATTCAGTATCACTTGGAAGCATGGACTTTCAAAAGGTCACTTCAAAAGGTTTTAGCCATTGTTTAGCCATCAATATTTATACTTATAAAATGAGGGCACTCAGCCCCCCCTAATGGAATTTCAAGGGGTATCCATTAATGAACTGACTTAGATTCACCCGCATTGCATCTATCACTGGGTCACCACCGGCGCCACCGGCAAGCCTCCCTGGCGAAGGAGTCGTTTCGCCATGCGGCCACAGTTGCACTGGGCTGTTCAGTTGCAGTGCTGGAGCCCTAAATGCCGGGGGGTGCGGGTTGGTGGTGGGGTAGCCATGGGCATATTCAGTTTCATGATCAATGGCGGTTAATCTAGGTGAATGATGGTTGATGATGGTTGATGATAGTTGATGATGGTTGATGATGGCTGATGATGGTTGATGATGGTTGATGATAGTTGATGATGGTTGATGATGGCTGATCGTTTACGATGATCATTCTTGCCCGTCGGTCAATGGTGGTTTCTTGCAAGTCATGGTTGCAATTTAGCTGATAAAGGTGGTAAATAGTGCTGATGAAAGGCGATGTTTACTGATGGTGATTGGGGGGGTAGTTCTAATTACGTCCGTATATTGATGGCTGGAGGTTTCTGTAGTATTTGTGGACTACTGCCCGGGATCTTACCAACAACAACAATAAACAACAAACATGAATATAATGTCAAGCAACAGTTAGTTCGTGTGTTTGTTGGTTGTGTTTTCTTTGTGGTTTGTCGTAATCTACGGAATTCCTACTGTGGCACAACAACCCACTGATGACTGCAGCTTTTCGACAAGATATATGGATGTTTGTTTACATAGGCTGTGACCAAGTAATGGGCAAGGAGGCTGCAACTACGAGCTAATCCATATCCATGTGACCATATGACCATGTGTATGTTTTATGAAACTGTCGGGTGCATGACCCTCAGCACTATTACCCAGTAACAGTGAATACTCGCATTCATTGGCTCTTATTGGATAGTAGAGCTGGAAACTCTTCATCGATGAAGCGCACAAGATGACACCGCAATCGATGAGTTTTATGGGCTGTAGTTTAAGTGGAAGATGTTTTGGATCACCTCAACGAATAGCCAATCATGGAAACAACACACGCAGCAATATCGTCTAGTAATATCGATTACTTGTAAATACACATATGCTAACAACACATGCTTGCGGATAGATAATCATCCATAGCAACACAACAACCTCAACCAGCGAGGAGCATCAACAGGGGATGGCCGTGCTAGGCCCCTTGTGCCGAATCAGCGGCGTGGCATTCGTGGTGCCATTGCCGCTGCTGGACCAGGTGGGCCTCCATGCAAAATTGGGGAACCCTGAAAATGGAGGGGGCGGTTATTGCTATAAATGGTCAATAAAGGATCCTAACCCTATAAAATGGCAAACCAATGTCATTTTTCTCAATATTACCGGTCAATGGTTGATTGGCGATGATGCAAACGGTCGACAAAGGTGAATAATGTTTAATCATGTTTAGTCCTGAGGCTGCCCCTACTACACAACTTGATTAGTCGAGAATCTATTCATTTCAACATTTCCGCGGGGTCAGTTTTCGAGGGAAATGGGCTAGACACCCTTCTGTCACATCACTGGGGACTTGCTGGTCATGACATTGTGTTGCAACAGCTATATTTAGTTGCCTATGGTCAAGACGACTATGGGTGCGCATTCGCCAAGGAGACATTTGTATAGGTCATGATAGCTATATAATTGGATTGAAAACTGCTGTCATGAAATCCCAGTTGATCGATAGTGTCGTTGATCGGAGTAATTGCAGAACACCATAGACAATACCAGCCTTTGCACTGAGAGAACCATAGAGAATACGTTTGGTTGTTTCTCAAGATAGGGGTATCCCCAAATCATCTATATAATATTCACCATTTATAGCATAATAAACCAAATTTGTTTACATCGACATAGGGCAGTTCAGGCGCCGCAAGAAACGGGTCGTTGCCTCTCAGGCGCCCAGAGAGTGGTTTGATTTGGTCGCTCAGAAGTCGACTATCTCCCAGCCGGGGCCCACGTCACATGTTCGATTCGGAGGGGTCGGGTGGATGCCTTGTTGAAATCTTCCCATGCATGTAATAGCTCCTGTGTAAGTACACAAACAACATCTGATACACTGAGGTACTGTACTTTTTTGCAGAATTCAGGAGATAGGGAGAGAACAGATGTCTTTTGTTGCTTTTGATGCACTCGCCTCGCTATTATCGATTCACCAGCTCAACAAGAAAGCATCAGTGAACTGTTGAAGTAATCATGGCCGTATGCATCGGTGGTAAAATTGATCATCTCCCAATGGCTTTAACCATGCCGTGATGGTTTCCTTCAATCATTTGTCAGACATTTTCGCGATTCTCAGGTGGCTCATTCAAGTGGTTGGCCCACGCATCAGCAATGTACTTACCATTGGCTGGATGGCCCATGCTATACAATCAGGATGGATGGCTTGCTGCTACCACAATGACCATACCGTGTTCCCCTATGATAGCATTAGCTGGTGTAGAGTGACCAGACTCCACTATAGCAACTACTGTAACCATCCAATTTCACGATCGGCCAAAACCACTGATTACCATTGGTCTCTAGTCTAACAGCTGGATGATATAGCCATTCCCCATGCTTCCAGTTACCATATGTTACCATTATAGTAGGTCACCAACCCCAAATAACAATGGTGGAACCAGCTGGTTACCTACTATACTGGTAACTGGAAGAATCGGGATTATACAGAATAATTACTTATAATCAAAATATTACCTACAACAGTATAGCCATGCTATCACCACTATAACTCCTTACACTGGCTAGTAATCCCTACTGTAACCACTCTAACCAATGATCACTAACCAACAATAATAGCTGGTTGGTGCGTGTTGCCTGGATCCTGGGATGGTCATACAGTGATGTGGCAGTGGGTCAAAACCCCGTACCCCTGGTTCCCCCATCATTAATTATTGTTTTCTTTATAGTTTTGTTGGTTATCATTAACCATTGTTTTCCCTATTGTTACTGGTCATTATCCCCCATTATTGGTTGGTTATCTGCTTGACCCATGGCCATGTAATCTTGCCTTATTCCTGTTGTGCTCCATGGTCGTTACCACGTTGACCCCGGCTCCGGGTCGACTCCGCTGTCGAGGTCCGACCTGGCTGCGGGTCTTTCGGTGATGCTTCCGCTGAGTGTGGAATGCCGCCTGTCGGGCGCGTCATGGGGCGGTGCGGCATAAGCAAGGACTAAGGCCGGTGGATGGCTGAGGATGGTTGCTGATGGTTGATGATGCTGGATGTCTTTTTTGGGAAAATCCACAGTAAGCAATGATTTTTGCTTGTTTTTTTGGGGAGAATCCACAGTGAACAATGATTTTGGAATGGATCAATGATGGTTCACTACGACTAGTTGTACGGGATCATGACCAACAATCCCGGGATATTTTTGATGAAGGAGGGTTGGTGATGGCTAATTTGTGTGGATAAGCAACAGTGATGGAGAATAGATGAGAATAGAATGGTGAGTGATGGTCAACAAAGATTCCAATCCAACAGGTCACACACACACACTGAGTAAATGCCAAGGCATAAGGTGAAATGAGATGAAATGATTATCTGTGTTGCAGTCTCCCTGGGTGTAATCTTTGACGAATGAACTCTCAACACACGAAATCAGCTGCACTGAACGACTGGTACTCACTGATGAGGTGGCTGACGGCAAGACTGAAATCGGCTGATGGAAACACAGCATTGGAACAGCTTGATCAACAGTTCAACTTGATGCAGGTACGTTTTCACCCCCATGCTGTCTGGTCTTCGTTGGCCAGGACAGACAGGCATGGGTTCCTGGCCCCCTGCTTTCTTATTTATGTGACATGAAGCCCCTCGAAACGGGGTGTGACACACACAAGGAGCCCAGGTGGGCAATACTCAGACATGTAGGTTCAATGCCATCCGCAAGTCTTATTTATTTCGATATATAACCTGATACATCAACGCTCAGAACAAACCGCGGATAGACAGCAATGCAAATTGACAAATGACAAGTCAGCTCAAGATAAGATGACCGGTATGTAGTGATACATCAACACGAACCAAACGCAATAATCATATACACTGGCAGCTTCGGCTCTGATAGACAGGGTTGCTAACAGGCAGCGAGAGAAGGTAGTGAACATAAACAAATGAAACTGGTTAAATCTGGGCTTGGATGACTCAAGTCAGAAAAACCTGGCTATGAGAGCACATAAATATTGTGATCATAGCAACCATGAGAGCACATAAATGCTGTGATCATGGTGTCTGGTGCGGAACTGGGCAAAAATGACTTGATTGAAAACGCAATGCAAGGTGAACATGGTGCTTGGTACAGCGTAGGCGTGGCTCTGGCCACCTTTCACTGTTTGTTTGTCACGTACTCTCCAGTCGTCACTCAGCACAGCGCTCCCTTGAGCGAGACGCAGCAAGAGAAGGTAGTGAACATAGAGGGGGAGACAGCGCAGCAAAGGAGAGAGAAAAACAGAGCAAGGAAACAAGCAAAAGACACCAACCCGGCGGGGCGGAGAAAGCACAGCAGAGAAAAAGGGGGCAGAGCCCAAGCCCACAAACCACCACAGCAGGCAACAAGGAAGCAAACGACATCAACCAAAACCAGCCAACCAGCACCCAGGGAAGGGGATTAAACAAATGAAACTGGTGGAACCTGTTTGGATGACTCAAACTCTGGGTAATCTTGCCATGAGAGCATGTAACTGCCGTGATCATGGGTAACCATGAGAGCACATAAATGCTGTGATCATGGTGGCTGGTGCGAATCTGGGCCGTAATGGGTTGAATTGTACTGCATGGTTAAACCTGGGCATTCATTCATATCTGCAAAGGTAGAAACCTGTGACAGGGCTCGGAAATGTGGCGCTACACATTGAGTTGGCGGTCAGACCGCGAAAATTTGCTGCAACTGGTCAAATCTGATTTCAGGTTCCCCATCTCCGAAGAGACAGTACACTCGGGCAACCTAGAAGGATAGGCCACGAGGAAAATTTCACACACTGAGTAAATGCCAAGGCATAAGGTGAAATGAGATGAAATGATTATCTGTGTTGCAGTCTCCCTGGGTGTAATCTTTGACGAATGAACTCTCAACACACGAAATCAGCTGCACTGAACGACTGGTACTCACTGATGAGGTGGCTGACGGCAAAACTGAAATCGGCTGATGGAAACACAGCATTGGAACAGCTTGATCAACAGTTCAACTTGATGCAGGTACGTTTTCACCCCCATGCTGTCTGGTCTTCGTTGGCCAGGACAGACAGGCATGGGTTCCTGGCCCCCTGCTTTCTTATTTATGTGACATGAAGCCCCTCGAAACGTTGTGTGACACACACACACACAGAAGGTCAGCGAATCCCTTTACCGACCCCTCCAGACAGCCTAAAATAAGTTGTTCCATGCTGTTCCCACTTTAAGCCCGGCTCAGAGCTGGCAATCCCCTTCTGACAGCAGTCAACAGTTACCTCAGGTGCAGTAACATTGGGGAAAGGAAAATGCAGAATTCGATATATTAGTCCCCCACAATGTGGCATGCATCATTTCCTCCTAGGGTATTGTGTGGGTTGCTTATTTATCAATGCGCCTTGGAGATGATATCTACCTGGAGATGTCCCTATCACAGGTTCCTATCCCTGTCCCTACAGTGGATTGTTACTGATTACTGATAGAGTTTTTGGCCAGCTTCGACATCGCTTGTTCAACATCCCGTAGATCCTTTTTGATAAGGTCTGATGGTGGTCGATCAGTGATTATAGAGCACAACAACACTGGTTAATTATTACAGTGGGGTACTGAACCTACCTAGTACTTTGCTTGAGAATGGTCAAACTTATTTTTGTTCCCAGTGGGCCCTGGGCAGATTTAGCCTTAAAAGATCACAATACATTTTGCTTTACTGTTTTGTTTTCGGTTTTTGTTCAAGGCACTTCTATCCACTATAGCTGTTCAAGCTATCCTGATAGTTTTTTGCCGTCAACTGGTTGCCATAGCTTTATCTTTCAAGGAGGTCCGGCCTCTTTGATAGCTTGGCAACCAGTTGACGGCAAAGAGCTTTTTTTGGCAGTGCCCTCGCCACTTGAGGTTGATCTCCCACGGGGTGTTGGCCTGGGCGGCCAGCTATCGAAAGCCATGCGAAAACCATGCAATAACAAGCATTACTGCGCGTTATTGGTCATGATTGATTTGATTTTTTTACAATTTATAGTTGTAATTATGGTTTATAGTTATACAACATGTTATAACCATAGTTGTTCATATTGTTGGCATTTGCCCATTGTTGTTGGATATTATCGCCTATCATGAGAACAAGCATTCCTTCTGATCATAATTCATCATAATTCAGCCTTTACCAGTCATGATTCACCATTGTTGGTGGCACTCTTACCAGCAACAGTTGATCAGGTTGACCATCAACATACTTAATTGGTTGTGGCCATGTTTGCGTACCATGAGGACAACCCAATGATTGGTTGGTGCTGGTTGGCCCTGGTTGGTCCTGGTCGATCCTTGTTGGTCTTTTTTCGCTGGAAACTTGGTAGTTTCTCAAAATAGGGGTACCCAAAAAGCATCCACTCTTAGTCATTTATAGTATTAAACCAACCATAGCTGTAGGGTTCCCTATGGCTTGAGAAACCACCATATAGTTGGTATATCCCCTATCATTGTTGCTTACGATCCCCTACTATCAACCATCCCAGGCGGCTTTCGGGGGCGGCTAGGTCTGTGTCGGTCTGTCTTTTTCATTCGTTCACGGTCATCTTTGGTGTACATATGCATGTGCGGATGTGCCCCATAGCTCTTGCACTTAGAGCGCGCATCGGCAAAGGCAAAAACCATTGTTAATGATTATAGCTAAATCATAACCCCTATAAATCTTGGCTTGACCTCCCACTTGAGGCTTGACCCGAGAACTTCATCGACGCTTTAACGACGGTTGGACGTGGCCTTTGACCTTTGAAGCGTTTGTGTCGGAGGACCGTGGCAGCGCAGCTGAGCCGCAGCGATGGATGGCTATGGGCCAGTGAGCAACCAACAAATGGTAGGGGTCTCTCAAGCACTAGGGGGACCCAGAAATGGTGGGTTTATTATTAAGGAGTGATTATGGATGGATGATAACTGGGAATATCTTGAGAGACACCCAAATGGAGGAACATACCAAACAATGGCTAGGGGTATAGAGACAGAAGATCATACATGCGTATAGCTCACGGATTTTCATCTATCGGTAAATGATCAATAATGGTCATTTTGTCTCTATATGTAGATACATGTTGGTTTTTTAAATTGGGGAGTACCCCCAAATCATTCTGCACTTAGGAAAGGATGTGCCACCCCAAAAATACATAAGGGATCTGACAGCTGTGTGCTGCATAAGCATGGCAGCTTCGACATGGCTTGCGACCGCAGGCCCACTTTTGCCCAAGGAAAACAGGTGTTTGCTCAGCCTGTGAATGCAGGTTATGAGCCCAACGCTGTGAGCATGGTGCGGTCGAGTCTGTGCCGCCAAACCCGTTCTGGTCGCAATCAGTGCGTGAGGACTGGGTGGTAACCGCGATGAGGCCTCGAGATCTACCAGACCCACCGGCTGTGCCCGCTGATAGCTGGGACAGGGAGGAGGAAGCTGAACCTGTCCAGGATGTGGATAGGCAGCCTGGGAGACGAAGGAGACCATCTTCGAGGGAACCACAGGGTGGGGAGCTGTTCAGAACGCCGCCCAGTAGCTGGATTGAACCTGTGAGGCAAGTGAGGTTCAACTCTGCTGCTGCAGACGCAGGGTGTGATCAATGAGGTGGAGGAGCACAACGCCGTGGACACCGTGAACGCTCAGGACACCAAGGGGGTGAAAAAGTCTGAGGGCCCGGTGGACAAGGGGGATGTTGTGGACTCCAAGAAGGAGAACAACGCCATGGGGTCTGAGGGTAACACGACCAAGGACACCAAGGATGGCAAGGCAGATGGGGACGCGTCCAAGGAGATGGAGTCTTTGGAAAGGGCTCTGGAGAAAGAGATGATGGACTTGCTCCATCAGGAGAACCAGTGGCTGAGGGATCAGCTTGAGAAAAAGGAAAAGCAGGAGCAGAGTGCTCCAAGCTCAGCTACGTCGACGGCATCGTGGACAAAGGTGCCAGCGAGACCTAGGACGAGGTCACCGAAGCCAAGGTCAACGGAGGATGCCAGGTACACACCTGGAGGCACAAGGGTTCCGGATGGACCGCCACCTCTGGAGGACTGGGAGGTGACACCATGGTCGCGGGATGGGTATGAAGTGGTGGAAGGCAAAGCAGGAAGATGGCTGGGACCAATGCCACCGTTCCCTGACCTAGCACCACATCCTGGACATCGCGGAGGCGGCGATCATGGACCTCAAGGAGATGGTGAGCGACTTCGGGGTGCTGGAGTGTTGTCTCCAGTGGAGGCTCGTCGGCTATGGTTGGAGCGGGAGTTGGAGGCTCTCAAGAAGACCATGGAGGACCGACATGGTGACCAACGTCCGATGCCGGGCTACTTCCTCAAGTCCGTGGACGCGCAGGGCGGTGGCCGTGGACGGGAGCAAGCGGCTGAGATGATGGAAGTTGCGGCTTCCATGGGAAAAGGGTGCCAAGACCAACCTTCGATGCCAACGCAGGCATGGATCATCCAAGATGGGAGAGCGCATCGCTATGAAGGAGCGCATCACCCCGGTGGAGTGCAACATCCTGGACAAGGGCATGGTTACGGGGGAGCTCAAGACGGTCGGGCTTGGGGCGATGGTGAACGAGGGCATCGTGGGGGCTCACCGCATGATGCATTGAGGTCCACCAACCCTGCGCTACCGAAGCTACCTCCGGTGCAGCAGAAGACCTCATCGGTGGATGCGGCGGACTGGATGATTGAGATCAAGCCGATCATCGCGGACTTGTCGGCG
>VSDK01029651.1:330881-358955 GCA_009767595.1 Symbiodinium kawagutii | reverse complement strand
GATATGTTGGATGACAACCTACTCTCGTATGTGTTGGAAGTGGCTAAAACTGGGAAGCTGCTGATGAGCTTGGCAGGACCACCTTGCCGAACGGTTTCAGTGTGCCGTCACAGGGATGACAATGGCCCCAAACCACTGAGGGACCGTAGTGGAATGGTAGATGGGGGAAACCAGGGCTCAAAGTGTACGAACAACAACAGGTTGCTACGGATAACCAACTATGGTTGAGAACGTTGTTGGTGTTCAAACTTGCCAAGGGTTGGAATCCAGCCATGTCCGCCATGCTTGAAACCCCAGCCGACCCAGCCAGCTACATGGGAAACCAATCACGGGAGTATGCCACCTTCACAACATGGCCAGAAATCCAACAGGTTTTGGAATGCGAGTTGGGTCTCAACAAGATCCTGCTCCACCAAGGAGCACTTGGCCATGCCAGGTGCAAACCAACCCAACTGTTGTCTGACATGCAGGCCATCAAGGACCTCGATGGACTCCAGGACCACCGACCGAGGGAAGTGTGGCCCAACGACTTGGAGGATGCCGTACAGCTGTCCAAGAAGCTGGCAGCATGGGCACCAGGACTCAAGGATCTCTTGGTGAAGGAGATCAAGAGTAGGGCTGCTGATCCCCAAATAAAAATGCTCAGTGAGGAACAACTCCATGGTTGGTATCAACACTTAGCTCAGGATCACATGCCGTTCCGAAGAGATTGTGAACAGTGTTTGTTGGGAGCTGGGGGTGATCGCCATAGGAGGTTGCAGCAGCATCCAGCAGCTTGGGTACTGAGTTTCGATGTTGCTGGACCCTTTAAACTTATGACGCTGAGCTGTTGCTATTTCTATCAATTCTTAAAACATTTATTTTTAGGAAAAAATAGGAAAAAAATAGGAATGCAAAATAGGAAAAAAAAATAGGAGGTCAAAATCAAAAAATTGAAAAAAAAAACACGTTCCAACATGGGGACAGCATCGTGTGGAAACAACTCAAGAACAGACCGCAGTGCTAGACATGCTGTGAAAATGAGAAGAGTGCGGGCCTTTTTGGTGTTATTCATTGGATTTCAATGGCGGTCGTTGTTGAAATTGAATGACAGTCCTTGTTTTTGTCAATCAAAATTCAATGACAGTCGTAAATTCTTTGCTATTTCTCATCAAAAGTCAATGACGGTCCTAGGTTTTTTCTTATTTCACATTGAAATTCAATCACAGTCCTAGCTTTTTTCCGCTTCTTAGTGAAAATTCCATGACAGTCCTACGATTTTTGCTATTGATAATCAAAATTCAATGACAGTCTTACGATTTTTTGCTATGTTTGATCAAAATTCAATAACAGTCCTGCGATTTTTGCTTTATTTGATCAAAATTCAATGACAGTCCTACGATTTTTGCCCCCCTTTCCTTCTAGGGAAATTCTTTTTTTTTTCCGATTTTTTTCCTATTTGCGTTTTCGACCCCTATTTTTTTCCTATTTTTGATTCCTATTTTTTCCTATTTTTTTCCTATTTTTTTCTTATTGTTTTCCTATTTTTTTCCTATTTTTTCCTATTTTTCTCAAGGTTTCTTACGTTTTTTCGATTTGGGAAGGACATTTTGAAAAATAGGAAAAAATAGGAAAAAAATAGGAATCAAAAATAGGAAAAAAATAGGGGTCGAAAACGCAAATAGGAAAAAAATCGGAAAAAAATTCCCTAGAAGGAAAGGGGGGCAAAAATCGTAGGACTGTCATTGAATTTTGATCAAATAAAGCAAAAATCGCAGGACTGTTATTGAATTTTGATCAAACATAGCAAAAAATCGTAAGACTGTCATTGAATTTTGATTATCAATAGCAAAAATCGTAGGACTGTCATGGAATTTTCACTAAGAAGCGGAAAAAAGCTAGGACTGTGATTGAATTTCAATGTGAAATAAGAAAAAACCTAGGACCGTCATTGACTTTTGATTAGAAATAGCAAAGAATTTACGACTGTCATTGAATTTTGATTGAAAAAACAAGGACTGTCATTGAATTTGATTAAAAAAATAGCAAGAAAGCTAGGACTGTCATTGAATTTGATTCAAAAAGAGATCATTGAATTTGATTTGAAAAAACCAAAGGACTGTCTTTGAATTTCAACAACGACCGCCATTGAAATCCAATGAATAACACCAAAAAGGCCCGCACTCTTCTCATTTTCACAGCATGTCTAGCACTGTGGTCTGTTCTTGTGTTGTTTCCACACGATGCTGTCCCCATGTTGGAACGTGTTTTTTTTTAATTTTTTGATTTTGACCTCCTATTTTTTCCTATTTTGCATTCCTAATTTTTTCCTATTTTTTTCCTAAAATAAATAGTTTCAATTTTTTAGAAATAGCAGGAAAAATTGCATCATAACTTTAAACCAGGGCGGGATCAGGATAAGAAACCCCCAAGGTATTTTCTCACGGGAGTGCTGACCATTCCAATGAAGAATGATCGACCACTGGTGGCTCACTGGAAACCTGAAGGGGAACTCCAAACGGGTAAATGTGAGGATGTGGTTATGGATGGTTGGTGTCCGGTTGAATATGGGGAAGGGGAATCCGATCCACTCAAAGTTTTGGGGGAAACCACCAAAAGGGAAACCGGGGAAGTGAAGGAAGGTGAGCAAGACCTTCACTCCGGTGAAGAAGTGAAGAAAGGTGGGCAAGATCCTCACTCCGGTGAGCGGGTTGTAGGAGAAGAAAATGTAGGAGAAGAAAATCCCCACTCCGGTGGGCGAAAAGATGGGGAAGAACCCCAAGACATGTGGGGGGGAGATGCCGAAGTTGATCTCACGGATGCAGGCAAACAAGCCTGTAGGGAGCATGTTGAGGGTCTGGGTGATGTGACAGTCCAAAACTTGACGTTCACGGTCCCACTCCTGAGTAGAAAGGAACAACATGTGTTGCCAGCTGCGGGGGAGATTTACTCAAGGCTCCGTGCCCTCCAACTCCCAATCATGCGAGTGAACTGTGATAGAGCGAAAGAGTTCACAACCACCAAGTTCACCACCTGGTGGCAACAACGGGGGGTCCAAACAACAACAACGGCTGGGGATGAACCAACGGGAAACTCCAGGGCAGAGCAGGAGATTGGTGCTGTCAAACGGGCAGCTAGCGTTCTCCTCAAGAGTGCAGGGCTGGATGAATCCTACTGGCCGATGGCTGTTCGCCACGTGGGCGAGTCTCGACTACGTGGCCAACTTCGCAGGTTTGGACTCCAACCACCTCGACTTCTTCCATTTGGAACCAACGTGATGGTTCGGGTGAAGACCTGGCAGAAGCGTGCTGATGCATGGAGGTGGCCGATGCGACGTGCCCGCGCACTTGGACCTGCTGAAGGCATGAGCATGTCCTCAGGGGCACATTGGGTGGAACTGGTGGAGGATGGCTTGGGTGGCGAGAAGGGCAAAGGGTTTCGGACCACAGTGCTCGTGAAGCCCCAGGTCACATGTAGTCATGGCAAGGTGGCTGAAGTGTCACAGCCTGAAATCCCACAAGCTCAGGATGAGGTACCGCCCGAGGATGCGGAGATCTTCGATGACCTGATGGACAATCAGGAGGAATCGGATGAAGTGCCAGAACCGGGGGAGACTGCCTTGGTGGAGGTTGCGGAGATCGAGGAGCCGGTCCCAAACTTGGAAGCCATGGCAAGACCACCGCGAAAGCGGCACTACACCAAGTCTCCACCAGGTCCAGCAGATACTGCTGGGGGGGAGTCAGCGGTGAGGGCTCTACATCATGGAAGAGGTGGGGGCCCTAAAACAGATGGAGGTGCTACAGAATGCGGCCACGCCGGACAAGATGACCACCCTGGACGAGGATGCCACGGTCTTTGGGAGTGTGGGGAGTGTGGCTTGCAACAAGCCAGGATGGTCAAGACGTGCCAGATGTGCGGCGCAATGGAAGAGGGACATCGTTGGACCAACCATGTGGTGGAGGAACTACATCGTCTACGAGCTCTTCAGAACTTCAACGAGTTCATCGAGGTTGGATATCGCCAACTGCTGGAGGATGAGATCTGCAGAATGGTCGCCAACGTCACCGACAATGGTGGAGGCATGGTCGAGCACACTGAAGCTCAACTCAAGCAGATCGCGGCGGTGAACTGTGAAGTGGAGAAGGAGATCGGGGAGGAGATGAAGAATCTCACCGAGCATGGTGGGGACCAAGTCCTTCAAACCTATGTGGTGGGGAACAAGGAGATCATCAAGGATGCGCAGTGGTGGAAGGAACCCATCATGGCGGAGATCAAGTCGCTTGTGGACTCAGGCACCATCGTTCCGGTCAAGAAGGAGGAGGTTGACCAGGGATCCAAAACCGAAGTGATCCCAAGCAAGCTCATCTGCACTCGCAAAGCGCCGAGTGGGAAGAGAAAAGCCAGGATAGTGGGGTGCGGCAACTACTCCACGGCACAGAACCAGGCCGAGCTCAACAACTCAACACGGGGCCTGGATGCCACGTCCTTCAGGCTGCTGATGATGATGGCAGCGCAGAGGGACTATGCGGTGGGCTGTGTGGACGTGAAGTCCGCATTCCTTCAAGCTCCTCGACGTGCAGCGAAGGATCGCACCACTCTGGTGCGGCCACCGACTATGCTTTACCAGCTGGGATTGGTGGATCAAAGCACCTGGTGGAGGATCGATGGAGCACTCTACGGGTTAGCAGAGTCACCTGCTGACTGGACAACTCACCGCAACAGTGAGCTCCGCACTACGACATGGGAGCTGGATGGGAAGACTATGCGGATGGAACAGTCCGCAGAGGCGAACATCTGGAAGGTGTTCCAAGACCAGGACTTGGTGGGGTACCTCGGCACCTACGTCGACGACCTCATCACCATTGGACCAGAGGCTGTGGTCAACAGCATCCTCAACCACGTGGCAACTATGTGGAAATGCTCTGAGCCTGAGGTGCTGAAGGACCGGCTCAGGTTTTGTGGGTTTGAGGTGGAGAAGGTCGATGGGGGTTTGGTGCTACACCAACGCAGCTACACCCAGGAGCTGCTTCAGCGACATGGGGTAGAGAAGGGGTCATGCCTCGGCCCAATGTTCACCAAGAACTTGGACCTGGAGATGCCAAACGGCGCCTAGGATGTTAAAAAAACATCCAAGATGTATTTTGGTACTATAGGATGTATTTTCATGCTTAGGATGTATTCTTGCTATGGTGGCTCTCCTGGGGTGTATTTTTTTCACCTTGGGGTGTATAATGTCCTTGACCCATTGGATGATCATGACAATCTTGCGTTACGGGCAGCCACGGCCCAAAGTGTATTAATTGCACATGGCGGACCGAGTCCGCAACTCCAAGTGATTGGGGCAATTGCTTTTTGGCCATTCGTTGTCTAGTGTACAAGCAATTTGTTTATTTTGATTTATGCATTTATGATTATTTATTAATTTATTGGGTTTATTTATTTTTGCATTTATTCATATATTTATTTTAATTATTTATTTTTATTTTTTAGTTGGTCATTGTTTTTTTATTGTAGCATACACATTAAATTTCCAACCATGGGATACATATGACAACGCCAAACCCGTTATCGGTTGAAGCGGGTTGTACACGCAACACGTTGCAAGCAATGGAGCCCGGCTTGGCGTTGATCATGTTTGGGCACAATGTTTGGGGCACACATATTCCATGATCCACACATGCACGTTGTTTTTTGTCATCGTGCGCATGGTGTATGCGTGCCTCGCACGGCAATATGTGATCAATGTGCACAAATCGCAAACATTGTGAACCCAATGCGGGGGCCACACGTCACGCATTTTTCGCGACCAATTATGTCGGTCACATGTTGGACCATGTTGTGTTTTGAGCCGTGCGCATGGTTGGCGCGGACCGGGTTGTCATCGTGCATCGTGTGTACGTTGTATCCGTGCATCGCGTTTCGTGGCGCACGGCGATATATGATCACCGCACGCAAAACGCAAACATTGTGAAACCCTATGCGGGGGCCAAATGTCACGTATTATTTGCGACCAATTACCTCGGTCACATGTTGGATCATGTTGTGTTTTGACCCGTGGTGTTTGCACGCCCGGTACATTTTGACACATGAACGTTGCAAAGTGTAAATGGAAAGTGTTTTCCACAATTCGGATTGTTTGGGCCACAAAAAAGTTTGGCGCAATAAATCTCCACCAAGCACAGTGCACCAACCATACCTCGCATTCCACATTGCTCAAATGACATGGGATTGTTTGGGGGCACACGCCGTTTGCGCCGTTTGCATATGTGTTGCCGGGAGTGTATACACCAAGTGTTTTTGCCACAAGCAAATTGTTTCATCCCATGTTGCTGTCGCTATGCTGTCAGAAGGCATGTATGTTCACAGTGTTTTTGTTTGTTTGGCAATTTTCACAGTGGGCAGGTGTTGCTGCAAGTTTTTTGCCAAGTGTTGGAAACAAACCAGGCTGCAAAGCAACGCCATGCGTTGAGTCACTTGCGCCCGCTTGGCAGGTTTTGTCCCAAACCTAAAGGGCGCTTTGTATTTCAACAGTTTGGCGTATAGAGTCACACAGAAGGAACTATATTGGAGGCATGGGCGCGTCCAGGTAGCCTCAACTTCAAAGCTAGATCAGGGCACAGTAAAATTTACTATCTATATTTTTTGAAAATCACCTCGCCCAGAAACCCTTTGCGAAGAAATTTCCTGAGCATATGTAGTTACTACATGTTCTGCCTTCTGAGTGTGGATTGGCTTGCAACCTGTCCGAGCCATGCGCAGAGCTGTATTGCATGAAGGTGCTGCAGGTGTGCCTGGATACTGAGAAAGTGTTTTGCCGTTTTGCCCATTTGGCGTTGGACAATTGTTTTGCAGAGTGATACTTCCAACTGAACTCATGTCATCCCCGAAGTGTTGACCCGCCTTCTGTCAGGTAGAAGAATCTTTCTGCTCGCGCAGCCAGTGTGTTCGTCGTCTTCAGTTGAAGGCTTCACGAGTCAAGCGCCAATGTTCAAACAAGTTGGGGTTGCGATGATCTCAATGTCAGAGTTTGGGATGAAACATTGGTTTTGGATCGATGCTTGCGCAGGAAGCGTTGGGCGCGGGGGTGAAGCTTCCCGACCTGGAGGCCGGTCAAGGTTCATCGGGAAACTGCAGGAAATCTTCTGCTTTAGGGGCGTTGATCTTTCTTAATGCTTCGAGTTTGTTTCTCATTGCATTTTTCATCGCCCTTGCATTCTCTTTTGAATCCTTGTATCTTAGAAGTTGTGGCGCAAAAAGTTTCAGGCACATGCCAGCAATTCCAGCGTCCATTGATGAGCAGACTGTAGGTACTGGTTGGCGTCCTTCTCAGTTTCATGTGTGGTGAAATTTGAATTTGACTGACAAGGGAAACGTGCTTTGAATTAAAGCATTGGTCGATCAGCCAACGCTGCTTTGTGCATGGGCTGCGAGGTTGAATGGGGAAGAAACGCGCTTTGGTTCTAGAAGGTTGGGAGCAAGTTGATTTGTGTTCACTGTTTACATTCGAAGTTGCCAATCGCTGCCTTGAATTCACTTGGTTGCGCTGCAAAGCAATGGCAATACTGGAACACGTCATGGCTCAAACTTGAGCTCCCATAGCAGTAGAGCGAGATAGATATCTCAGCCAGATGGGTGGCCGTCCAGTTGGCACGGTAGAGACAAAATTTACAGATGAAGAGGTCAATCGCATTGTGGCTTCAATTGACGCCGAAAAAGTCTCCAATCTAGTCTCGACTCGAGGGGTTGAAGACATTGCCAGAATTTTCGACCAAGCTGCCACGAAGCCCCCAACTCGGCAACTCTTGGAGAACAATGAGTACATCATCTCCCCTCTGCTGGAAGCATCGCCAGTGCACACGATCCATGTAGACTCGCTTCTTTGCTTCAGTGTTGGTTAATTCTGTGGGTTTGCTGTCCAGCTGGTTCTTGCTAAAGCTTTGGTCTTTCGTGATTAGATGGGAAGCCCTTGATTCAAATAAGAGCCATGCTTGTTCTGCCCAGGTTGGAAGCTGTGATTGGGAAGCTTTTGCGAAGGCACACTGCCAATGCGGAACCGATCCTGAAGGCTTTGTCTTGGGATGTGAAGGCTTTGATCCAGAGACTTGTTGCCATTCAAATATGTTCACGGTTTCTAGTGGCTCCAGCCTGACACTAGTCATGACAAAACTTGCCTCAACTAAAACGATGGTGAGCGCACTGAGGAATGTAAGGAAGATTCGGAGGGCTTGGAAGCACATGGTAAGAGACCTTGACTTGGACTACCCCAAAGCTAGTCAGCGTTGGCCTGCCATTTTGAGAATGGTGAAGATCATGCAAGACTTGCCAGATCAAGATGACGAAGAGGACAATTCAATTCAACATATTTCTTCAGCTAGCCTTCCTTGACAGCTGTTGCCTCTTCAGCTTCTCTACGAGGATCTTTCTGCTCTTTGGAACTTAGATGAGAAAGAGGACGTGGAGGCGCCAAATGATTACATAATATGCAGCAGTCACTTGTATTCACATGATATCAGCATGGCGTTGATCATTCCCCGTTTGTACCGTGCAACATTGGTTCAGCCAGAACCAGGACAGTCAAGAGGGCGCAGACGCAGTAGCCAGCCTTGGAGAAAAACTAGCAGCTAAAAGAATCTTGGCAGTGGCATGTGCAGCTGAAAGAATCTTGGAAGTGATCACATGGATGTCTTTCCAGCATGAGGGACATGTTCAAGCGCTGTTCCGCAGATGCGTCTTGTTTTTCAGGAAAAGAAGTGCTCCAGAAGCTCCAAGGAACAGTGCTGAACTTGGCGGAGTCTGACGAGGCCTTTTGGACCGTTGACTGACTGGCTGGTCATCGCTTATAGCCTGAAATTCTACATGGTAATCTCCAATCTCTTGACAACATCTTCAAAACACTTGGCCGCACTTGCAGTCGCTTGGGTTTTGATTTTTCAACCAGACCAATCATTCGTTTGTTCATCCCAGCTGGAACTACTTTGATCCAATGTATTTGTCTTGCCAAGACTTGTGTCTATGGGGCGGACCTTCCACTCTTGCACATGTGATCGAGCCAGGAGGCAAAGAAAGAAACGATGCCTGGAAACAAAGATCAACAGGCAAAGGAATGAACTGTTTTGATGAATTGTTTTCACTCTTTGACTTGTTGCAGGTAGCCCTTGGCGACCGGTCAAGCCAATCGCAGCCAGCCAAGGCGCAGAGCTTGCCAAATCGAAATTAAGTTGCAAACTCGCAGCTAGCATGGTTGTTCGTGTTTCAGGTTGACATGGAGACTAGTTCAGCTTGGCCGTGTGAAGAAAGACAACCTGCGCAGGATACCCTACTTTAATAGATTTCCTGCTGGTTTGAAGCATGGACTCCGGGCACTTCTCTTCCAAAGGGTTGAAAAGACCCCCCATTTTTTTAAAAAAATTGGGGGTGTCTTTTTTTGGAGGTTTTGGGGCCCAAGCCAACAGGCAAATTGCCACCCTGCTTAGCCAGCTTCCTTCGCAATGTTTTTCCAGATGCTCTTAGCTGTTGAAATTCTGTTGTTCTATTGCTTCATTGATGTTGCCGCAGGATGGTGTCGCAACAGTTGCCATCGGCTCTTACATGCGCCTCTTGAAGCATGGTGACGAGGACGGTTTCAATTGCATTTTCCGCCAAACAAAATTGAGGGTGATTGCACTGATTCATCTTCATTAAAATCTAGCAGTCTTTGAAACATGATGAATTTATCAGGAGGCCGCCAGTGGTGAGCAAGGAACTTCAGCCCCAACCACCATTGAGGAGACAAGTTGAACGTGTGCAATTCAGTTTGTCTTTTTCATCATGCACCAGGCAAGAACATTGGTTTCAAACTTCACTGACCGAGAGGAAAAAAAGCAGCCTTCTCCGTCTCTCCCCTCCTCTACAGAGGCTCCATGTAGATTCCGCCCAGTTGTTTTCACCATCAGAGAGATGTTCCCAAAGTTTGCTTCCTGAAGCGGAAACTTCAAAGGATATCTTTGTTAGTTTGATCACTTCTTTTGCTGTAGCTGTTACCAAACACCTGCACACCCATGTTGCTGGATCGAGGCGAAACCTCGCCTCAGCTTACCTGGAATGGGCGCAAAGCGGCGGGCTGAAAAGGAGGCCGTTCCCTTGAAAGGGCCTGCTTTGTAGAAATCATGTCTGCTGTTCTCAGCATTTGTTCTGCTCTGCTGTTTAAATGGGCTGGAGGCTGCTGATCCTCCGGCTAAAAAAGCAGCAGTGGCCGAGGCGATTTCCTTACATGCCTGCGCTTTCTCTTCTGCGATTTCGTTTTCATTTTCATGAGAGTAAGCAGACTCAGAACTAGGAGACACCGCCCAAGGCTTGCGATACCAGCTCTGGATCTCTTCCCACTTCTGGAGAGGCCCTCTATGTTGTGAAGATGCTATCTTGGGAGGTGTGTGAATTTTCACTTGTCAATTCCAATGCAGTCAAATTCACAAAACGGCAATGCTTTGGGATTATTCACAACCGAAGGTTGGCCATGATAATGGAAAATCACCAGGAGTTAGACCAAGATTCACCCAGGCAGAAGAGAAAGAGCCATCCACCAAGGACAATGTTGGTTGGGTTTTTGGCTTCAGTCTTGTCAGCAGTGGCAATCCACAACATGGTAGCTTCGATAGCTGTTTTTGCTGTCAGTCATTTCACAAAGCGCCAGACTATGCGGAGGAGACTTGGCATTTTCAGAGCCGTGCTTCCCATCATCTGGTTGACTTAACCTATGTATGTTTCATTTCGTTTTCACATTTGCAATGATGCTAGATTCTTCTTAAGACTTTATTGCCAAGGAAGTGGCCGAAGTATCTGAAAAGTCTGCGTCAGTTCGGCCAGGGGAGCAGTTGGAATTGGCTGCAGCGAAAAAAGAAGAGGTTTCCACCAAACCAGGACCAGGAGACTTGCAGAAGTATCTGATGAAAAGTCATAAGCGCAAAGATAACGTTGCCTTTGCGATCCATTGTCGCAATCCCAAACGGCAGATTGGGCAGTTGATGAACACTTTAGTTGAAGATGCGGACAAAAAAGTTGATGACCTAGTACAGAAGTTGAACGCCGGCACCTTGACCGAGCAGGGTGCTGTTCAGGCCTTGAATGATTTGAAGTTTGCCGCTGCCCGCACAGATTGAGGGCGCTTGCGATTCAAAAGCAAGACCAGTTTTGCTAAAAGCATTGCAGCGTGCAGCTAGCAGCCATATCAGATTGCCAGAGGACAAAAACACATAGCGCCTGCTTGAGTTTTCAGTTCATGCGTGAGGGTAATCACCATGGTTTGGATCCTGCATATGTTGCGCGCATGTGCCCACGCTTCATTTTCTGCGATTTAAATTTTGCTTGACTTGAATGTGTTCGAGGCCGGGATCAATTGGCCATCCCAGGCCCAGCTGTGGCGAACCCGTGCCCCAGCAAGTTTGAGCATTTTTCTTCTTGTGAATCAGACTGAGTTTCATTATTGTAGCGAAAGCCAATTGCCATGTGAGTGAAAAGTGTTACAGCCACTTGCGACTGTGTACCCCAGGGTTGTTCAGCTTCAGGGCTCGGATCCGTGAGCAGCGCACCATGGGGTATCAAATTTGGTTTCCAAGAACCTCCAGCTGGAAAACATTTCAATCATTCCAAGTTCCAAGGTTTACTTCCCTCAGTCGTTTTTAGGCTCATTCATGGCAAGTGGAAAACGCAAGTTTTCATACAGCTTTGCTTGTAGGGGTTGATCATGGACAAACAGCGGCAAGCGGTTCTGCAATGGGCGTTGAACCGTTGTGATTTGATGCAGCTGCGAGAATTGTACGGTTTTGTGATGATGGGGCTTCCTGCATCTTTGATCCAACTATGCTGCCTTTGCTTTATCATCAACCTAGCCGACGTGGATCAGGCTCTTCCACAGTTTGAAAATATTTTCAGAATTTGAAAGAGTGTGAAACCAAACCCTGAGAAGTATGTTTCCATGTTGGCGAGCCTATTCAACCTCACGTAACATGGGGCATCCCTTTTCGTTTTTCAGCACTCCTGAATTTCAAATTCAGTTGTCCAATTATCCGATGAAAGAACACACAGCAAACAGTGATATGTTTTTCGGGACATGTCATTTGCAAAGGCGGCTGCCGACGAGAATTTCTCCTTTGTTGAGTTTTTTTGCGGGACAGCTGCGATCACTACTGCCTTTTCCGAGAATGGATATTCATGTAGAGCTTTCGACATCTTGAAATCCTCAGCTCATGATCTAACGATGCCATTGGGAGTGGTAGTGGGTATGACCAGTGTATTGGGCCTTGGTGTGGGTTCTGCGCTCCACTTGGGTACTGTGTGCACGTCATTCTGTTGGGTGAACAGCGGCACCCACCAACGGTGCCTCTCACTGCCGCTTGGATGCACGGAGTACCAGTACGTGATCAATGGGAACATCTTTGCAACTGTGTCCGTTCCTTGACTCAATAAATCAGATTCAGAGATGTGCTTGAAAGTTTGTAAAATGCTCTAGCCAAATCCATTCAATGAACCAAGAATTTTTTGGAAAGCAATGTCCTTGCAGGTGCTGAGTCACATATGTCATTGTTTTCCTCGCGCTTAGGCTGCTTTCTTCTGGGTCGCTTGGGTGAGGGGCTGTGTGCCAACCCTTGAGCAACCAAGAAATTCGAAATTGATGGCGCACCCTGTTTTCCAAGCCTTGGCTCGCTTCTTGATCGACCTTGAGAAACTCCATGTTTTCGGAAACCTGTTTGCGCATTGAACTTGCAGCCGCTTTTTCTCCTTCACTTGTTGGTGTCCCTTGCTTGTCGTTAGACCAACTACATTTGATTCTTTGATGCATCCAAGGGAATTGCAGCCTCAAGGAGATCGGCTATGAATTGTACAACTTCGGGGCTGCAACTGCGAAACCAATTCATCTATACAGCCCTGTTGTCGTGACTTTGAAGGAACCTGGAACAATCATTGATCGGGAGGAGTACATGCCCACTGCCAGAACGTTTCTAGCTGTGAGTTCATTACCGAATTAGTTTCTCTAATCGTTTCTCCTTCTGACCCCATTTCATGGGCCTGTGCTTTTTGTGTCCAAGAGTTTGTGCACTGTTTTGACAGAAGGGGGTATGAAGTTTCATCTTGATGGATGTCTGGTTTTGTGGATGAGCAACCGCAAATTGATATCAGTAACTGGTCAGGTTCTTTGTTGAACAACGCAAGCAATAGCCTTGTTCGGGCTAGGATACCAGTGGCCAAAGGAAACGTCGACATACACAATTTGATCAAGAACAACCGTTATAACGCTTCTTTCTGCAGAACGATCATCGCTGAGTCATGGATTTCAAAACATTCCAACATCAGTTTTTTGAATGACACTTCGTGTTAGATTTTCAAAAGCCTCCGTGACCCTTCAAAAACTATCATTTTAACAAGCGCCCTTTTTTTGGCGTTTTTGGGCCCCAAAAAGAAAAAAAGGGCGCCTGTTAAAATCATAGTTTTTAAAGGGTCACGGAGGCCTTCTGCAATCTCAGCAACACTTCGTCCAGGATTTAACAAAAACATGCGCTCAGGATCAAACAAATAAATCAACATAAAGATCAAAAAAGTACATTAAAAGGAAGGAAGGAAGGAAGGAAGGAAGGGAGAGAAGGAATTAATCAAAGAAGGAGTGAAGGAATCACGGAAGGAAGGACGGTATCAAGCAAGGAGTCAACGTCATGATCATTTTCCTCATCATCATCATCATCATCATCATCATCATCATCATCATCATCATCATCATCATCATCATCATTGTCATCATCGTCATCGTCATCATCGTCATCGTCATCATCATCATCATCATCATCATCATGATAGCCACCATGGCCATCATGGTCACCATCGCCGTCAGACCATCGTCATTTCACCCACGCTGCGCCTGCCACGAAATCTGCACTATGTTCCTCAATATTGCAGCTGCCATTTCTAATTGTCGCCCATGATGGTGTCGCTGACATGGATTGTTTTTGATGACCGTTGATATTTTTTTGATCTGGCTCCCCGGAGCTGAGGCTTGGAATTGTCTAACAGATTGCGCTGTTGTATTTTTTGCTGATGCCTTCAAAATTTTCATTTTGATCCTTTTGGGGAAGTTTCTGTTTGGATGTTTTTTTTTGATTGGGCACCAGACAAAACACATGTGATGCAGAAGTGACATTCCCAATATGTTTGTCAACAGACCCTGCCCGTTGCATAGGTACACCAACAGCTACGGAAAGCGATGCACAGTGGGAGCTGAGGGCCTGAAGCGCACAGAGAATTACCCCCCAGCCTTTGGACATGCTTACTTTGATTGGTGGCGTTCACACCGGGACAATCTACGGAAATCTGGGTTCTTTGGGCAGACTGTAGAAAGCTGTTGTTTGATTTCATAACGAGAGTAAATAAACAAGTTAAGTAATCTGTGTTTTTGGGGGGGCGCCGTCCGATTATCTACTTGGCCCCCATGCGCATTCAGGTTTGAGCGTCGTCGACTTCTCATGACACCCAGTGCCAATGTCAGCCCAGCTATGATGCGAGAGCGCATTTTGGATTGCTACGTGGATGATAAATTTGATCCTTTGATGGCCCATTTGAATGAGACGATTGTGTGGTGCCCTCAACACGTGGCATCCACAAGTCCTGTTGATGCTCGATGATGTCGGGTGGTTTAATTCGCGGCCTGACTGGGTAATCGCCCAGTGGAGAAGCTTTGGGGGAAGTTTGGAAAATCACAACCGGTCTTCCTTTGCAAATCTTTGTGGGGCAAAACATTTCTAGACTGGACTGACAAACCATCACCAGTTCCATAACTTACTTTTGACTTTCCGATGACTTCCTTGTCACTTTCGTATGACCTCCTCATGACCTCCCTACAACTTGCCCATGACCTTTGCCCAGGCCTAACCGTGACTTGCCTAGGACATACGTATGACTTCCACTCATGACATACCCACAACTGCTAGATTGTAAACAATTTCCACGACCTTGTCAAACCACGATTTTCGAAGGGTTGATGTTGGGAAACATAATGGGGTTATGTTTGGAATCATGCCTTCCAAAGTGCCTCAAATGACGTGCCTTCGTTTGAGGCACTTTTTCGAAGGGTTGATGTTGGGAACCATGTTGGGGTTATGTTTGGAATCATGCCTTCCAAAGTGCTTCTGATCACCCGCTGGCAATCACACATTATCCTCAGGACTCCTATCCTCAGGACTCCCATCCCCAGGACATACTCCCAATGAATCGCCGCCCATTGTATATCCATGTTAAATTTCCAATTGCCTCCCTGTTCCCTCCAATGGCGTTTATTATCTACTGTGAACCTGCCAGCCAATGACTTACGCATCAGTGCCCCATTCGCGTGACCAATCCATGATTTACCCATGACCATGACTTAACCATGGCTCGCCCATGACTTACCCATGACTTACCCATGACCCACCCATGACCTACCCATGAATTACCCATGACCAACCGATGACATACCCTTGACCTACCCATGACCTACCCATGACCTACCCATGACCAACCGATGACATATCCATGACCTACCCACTACCCATTACTTACTCTACCCATGACCTACCCATGACTTACCCATGACCCACCCATGACCTACCCATGACTTACCCATGACCTACCCATGACCTACCCATGACCTACCCATGACTTACCCATGACCCACCCATGACTGTACCCATGACTTACCCATGACCTACCCATGACTTACCCATGACCCACCCATGACTGTACCCATGACTTACCCATGACCTACCCATGACTTACCCATGACCCATGACCTACCATGACTTAGCCATATCACCTTCCCACCACTTACCCATGGCCTACCCATGACTTACCCATGACTTACCCATGACCTTCCCACGACTTCCCCACGACCCACCCAGGACCCACCCATGACTTACCCATGACTCACCCATGACTTACCCTCGACTCAGGATTTTTACCCTTAGCCGTGGAAAATTGACCCCTGACCTACCCGTGACCCACCCGTGACCCCACAAATACACCCTTTATTTAGAATGAATTGCGACGCCCGTGACTGCCCGTGACCTTCCGTGACCTTCCGTGACCGTCTCTGAATTTTCCAACATCTAACATAACTGTGAAACCTTGTTGAACTGCTCTTACAGCGCGGTGACGCGCCCATGACCTGCCCATGACCTGCCCATGACCCAAAATAACACTTCTTACATTTTTGAAATACCCCGACCAATGACCCACCCATGACCTACCCATGACCATCAGTGACCCACCTTTGCCCTAAGAAGGTTACACATGTTTATAACTTATCTCTACATGTTTGCAATTTCAAGAGGGTCCCAAAGGGTCACGGAAGGTCACGGGTAGTCACGGGCGGTCACGGGTGTCGCGAGCTCATATTGAGAAGAGGACGTATTTTTGGGGTCACGGGTGGGTCACGGGTGGGTCACGGGTAGGTCAAGGCCTGGGAAGGACGGAAAAGAGTGGATGGGGTGAAACAAAAGTTGTCAGTGTGCAGTTGGGACTGTTCTTTTCACAATTGTTTCAGTGGAAGGCTTTTTCCCGGCTCAAGTGAAAATGGAGGTGCCTACAAAACAGGAACTGTATGATTCCATGACGCACTTGGAATCATCTCTGAGTGGTGCCGTGATGGCTGCGGCTGTCCCGGGGTCGCTGATTCCGCGAGAAGAAGGGGACACGCTTCCTAGCATTGCAACTGCTGGTGATACACTGGCTACTGAATCGTTGCCAGCTCAGCGGGGGGTTCTTCTCTCTTCCTTTGCATAGTTTTTGGTTTTGCGCAAATCAGGTTTGATGGAGACACAGTGCCAGGGCTACCGGAGGTAGGATTACTTTTGATGTTGCCATGCTGAGTTCTTGCTGTCGCTCAGTTCCTGTGTGTATTGAACATGACTATTCTCTTAGGGTATGCTGAATCACAATTCTTTACATTTGCGTATGTAATCGGTTCCCTGACCTACTAATGGTTCCCGAATCGATTGATGGACAAAGGAACCAAATCATATTGTTCGATTTTTAGATTGCATAGATTCCACAAATTGGTTGCTCGAAAGGTGATGGGCCCTGTTTGTCCTCCCTTGGAGACGGAGCACACTCCACAGGCCAGGCCACTCCTAATTTTTGGTTTTGCTCAATTGTTTTTACGCTGCTTTGTGTTCAGACTGCGAAGCGTTCCATCCCGCTGCAGCCATCAGTTCCGTTCTTAGCCATAGGGGTTCAACTTTTTGGCGTTTGTCCCATGGCCTGCTTTAAACGAGCCAGGTTGACAAGAGGCCTAAGAGGCCCCATCTTGGTGATGCAGCTCAGGGACCACTTGCTGAGGAACAGGCTCAGTTCCGAGTCCATTGACATGTGTCCGCAAAATTGGATTTTTCATTCAGGGCATTTCATTTCAAGAGCCAAAGACCATTGCTTGATTCATATAGGTCGCTTGGGGGCCCCTGAGGCCAAGCCTGCAGCTCGACCTTCTCCACTTATCGTTCCTACCCCTCACACGATGTTCTTCCATGCTGATGGAACCCCAGCCTCCTCGCACGAGGCAGAGGCGCATGGGTGAGTCCATTGATGTACCCACAAGTGTGTGATACCATTTTTCCTTGTTATTGTATGTTATTGTTTGGTTTGGGTGAATGGGAGGTGCAAAAGGCTGCTGCTGCCGCCGCTGCAGAAGCTAAAGTTCGTGAGGAAGAGGCTGCTTGACAAATCCATCGACATACCAACACGTATTGGAGTTTCAATTTTCATTGAGAACTCATGTGGTTTCAGCGAGCCAATTGCTTCCTTTTTTTGACTTGGAGGCCCAGAAAGCTGTTGCTGCTGCCGCTGCAGAGGCTAAAGCTCGTGAGGAAGAGGCTGATTGGCGATTCCATGGACACACCAACAAGTATCCGAGTTTCAGTTGCCATTGAGAACGCATCAGATTTCATTTGGTGGGTCAACGAACATTGCTTGCTTTTAATGGTTTGGAGGCCCAGAGGGCTGTTGCTGCTGCCGCTGCGGAAGCTAAAGCTCGTGAGGAAGAGGCTGATTGGCGATTCCATGGACACACCCACAAGTATCCGAGTTTCAGTTGTCATTGAGAACGCATTAGATTTCATTCGGTGGATCAAAGAACATTGCTTTCTTGAATGGCCTGGAGGCCCAGAAGGCTGCTGCTGCAGCCGCTGCAGAAGCCAAACTTCGTGAGGAAGAGGCTGGTTGGTGAGTCCATGGACACGCCAACGCTACCAATATCCAAGATGGAGTTTTCATTGAGGACAAATCATTTGGTGGGTCAAAGATCATTGCTTGCTTTCAGTGGTTTGGAGGCCCAGAAGGCTGCTGCTGCAGCCGTTGCAGAAGCCCAACTTCGTGAGCAAGAGGCTGATTGGTGAGTCCATGGACATGCCAGCAAGTATCCGAGCGTCAGTTTTCATTGAGAAAACATTTGATTGTATTTGCTGGTTTGAAAACCATTCCTTGCTATGAGTGACTTGGAGGCCCAAAAGGCTGCTGCGGCTGCTGCTGCAGCAGCAAAACTTCGCGAGGAAGAGGCTGATTGGCGAGTCCATATGGATGCGCCAAGAAATATTCAAGATGCAGTTTTCACTCAGAACAAATCATTTGGTGGGTCAAAGACCATTGCTTGCTTTCAGTGGTTTGGAGGCCCAGAGGGCTGCTGCTGCAGCCGCTGCAGAAGCCAAACTTCGTGAGCAAGAGGCTGATTGGTGAGTCCATGGAGACGCCAACAAACATCCGAGATGCAGTTGTCATTAAGCAAACATGTGATGGCATTTGGTGGATAGAAAAATATTGTTTGATTGAAATGGTTGGGAGGCTGCTGCTGCTGCCGCCGTGGAAACCAAACGTCGTGAAGAAGAGGCTGATTGGAGTCCTTACAACAGACTTCTGTTAATCTTCAAACCTTTCACTCAGTTGGAGAACATTTTTTCTGTAAGTCTTCGAGCTCCACAAGGCTGCTGAACTGGTGAGTCCATCGATGCGCACACACTGCTATCAGACATGTCCTTTTCATTCAAGGCGGGTCGAATCATTGCTTGCTCTAAGCAATTGGGAGGCCCAGAAAGCTGCTGCTGCTGCTGCAGAAGCCAAACTTCATGAGGAGGAGGCTCATCTAGAAGTATTCAGAACTCACCACATATTTTGATTGTTCATCAAGTGCTTCATTTGGAAAGAGAGAGAAAATGGTTTGGTTCAAGTGAACTAGGCCCAAAAGGCTGCTGCTGCTGCTGCGGCAGCAGAAGCCCAACTTCATGAGGAAGAGGCTCATTGGAATCCTGACAACATATTGGTATTGTTCTTCAAACCCTGCGCCCCCTTAGACACATTGTTTCGTGTAAGTGACTTGGAGGCCCAGAAGGCTGCTGAAGAGGCTGCTTGGTGAGCCCATCGATGCGCGCACACTGATATCAGACATGTCCTTTTCATTCAGAAAGCATTATGTTGTATTGGGCGGGTCGAAGAACATTGCTTGCTGGGAGGCCCAGAAGGCTGCTGCCGCAGCAGCCAAGCTTCAGGAGGAAGAGGCCCATCTATGAGATTTCGATACATATCATAATGTGAAAAACACAGACATTTTTGAATTACTATGTTTCTTCATGCAGACAGACATTTACGTTAAATTGATGGGACCTGTCAATTGCGCCGCTGATTTCTTGCTGGCCCAAGCATTTTCAACAAAAGTTGGCTTGTTTTTTCGTGCGATGGATTCAGCAATGGCAGCCCTAGGGTCAGATTTGCCAAAGGCAAGACCAGCTGGCCCTATGTTCTCGAAATCGAAAATACCAAGGCCCACCCCCTTGGTTTCCAGTGGAGCAAAGGTGGTGATGCCCAGAAAGAAAACTGCTGTGAAAGCTGCTCCGATAAAGCCATCGCGCCAAGCATCGAGGCGGCCAAAGCCATCGCAGAAAACATCAGAGGCAGCGCCGACGCCTGCAGATGCAGCAACTGTGCTTGTCTCGAGCTTCAAGGAAATTGATCCGTGTCATCCTTCTTTTCAGTTGACAGTCAAGGAGATTCACAGGCTTCGTTTGCTGACGCAAGACGTTGGGAGGAGGATCTTCAGTCAGAACTGGCCGAGGGAGAGGATTTTCACCCGTTTGCAAAGGCGCCAAGAGCTTGGATGCGCCGCCTTTGCGATTGCCAAGAGACTTCTTTTGATGCAGAAAGCATTGGCGGAGAATCCGCTGTAGACAAGATGACTTCCGATGATTCGGAACAATGTGCCTGGGGTAGAGCGCTAGCTTGTAGTGATCTGTCCAGTCCGACTTGTGCGATCCTATTGCAAAATGTGCTGATGAAAAGATGAAAAGATGTGACTGGTTTTGTCCTGATGCCAATGGTTAAGGAAGCAAATTACAAACCTACGATGACGCATGCGTATCATGAACCAGCTTAAATTATATTTGTGTATTGAAAAGTATTGCAATCTCTAACGGTGGTGTATTGCAATCTCTTCGGTGTATTGTTTTGTGTGTGAGAAACCGTGAACCTTCAAACAGGCCTGGGTTCGAATCATACATGATGAAGTTGATTGCATTTGTTGGGCCGCTCATTTCTGTCAATTTCTGTTGTTCTTCAAGCATTTCATTTGGAGGAACAGAGAACATGGTTTGGTTTAAGTGAATGGGAGGCCGCGAAGGCTGCTGCTGCCACTGCAGAAGCCAAACTTCACAAGGGAGAGGCTCATCTAAGGGCTTTTACCGCGCTTTTCGTTGTGCATCAAGCACTGGACTTGGAAGGTCAGAGAACATGGTTTGTTTCAAGTTCAAGTGTTTGGCAGCCCCAAAAGGCTGATGCTTTTGCCACTGCAGAAGCAAAACTTCGAAGAACATTGCTTGCTTTCGGTTTGGAGGCCCCAGCTGGTGTTGATGTTGGTCCTTCTACCGCAGAAGCTGGAAGCGCTGCCAAACAGGACGGGCTGTCGCCCCATGCAGCATGCTGTATATTGCTTTCTTTGTGTGTCACTTGTGGGGACACTGTGATGCCTTCTTGTTTTTTGTTGCAAGCTAAGCATGTCATTGGGTATTGGTTTTGTTTGCCCTTTCGATGTTTCAATTTTCAATCCTCAATGATTTGATTTGCTTGGCCTCTGTAGGCGCCTACCGATGTGCAGCCAACTACAGAAGCTGTGGGCCATTTTGGCCCTTCCCCATGTCATCTCACTGGCTTGGAAGATGTGCAATCGCTTGGTTGGGGTGTGACCTGCCAGATCAGCTTGCCACAAGGCTCTGCTGCCAGTGTGCCAGTGGAGATGAAAGCGCCAAATTCTGACTTGATTGTCTTCAAGGAGATGGAGTGGGTTGGAGCCTGGTGCGGATACTATTTCACGACCATTGAGCATTCTGGCAAGCGCTGTTCTGGCTACAAGTTGGATGAGGCTGCAGAGCCTTGCGATACCTTCAAGGGTGCAAAGCCCCACAAGTTTTTTGGGATTGCTGATGGTGTTCTTGGCTACCATTACGACAGACATGGTCGGTCTCCAAGCTCAGATCCATCAAGTGACCAAACGATGGTGCAAATGGGTTGGGGAGGACCTGCAACCCAGAAACAAGATGAAGCTGAGAAACCTGCAGAGATTGCCCAGACGCCTGGTCCTTGCAACAGTGCTCCTTGTGATCCTGCCATCAAGCAAGAGCCATTGACGGAGGCCCGGCTCGCTGAGTTGAATGCGCAAACCAATCCAAAGTCTAGCCTGGATCCTTCAGAAGACAAAGGAGGACCTTCAAGGAGGGCTTGCTACAACTTGTTGGACCGGGTTCGAAAGAACCCCAATCGACTGAAACTTCTTGACCCAAAGTTTCGAGAGCAACTCCTGTCTTCAGAAGAGACCAACGTCCCTACAGGTCTGGTCACTATGCTTCTCAATGCAGGGGGCGACCTGGATGCAGTGAACGCAAGATTTAACATCTCCCAAGAGAACGAGAATTTTGAGCTGGATCAGTCCAAGTTGAAGCCATTCACCGAGCTCCAGTTGAAGTCGAGGTATGGGGAGGAAGAAGCCAAGAGAGTCATGGAGTTCAAGAACCAGCAAGGGCTGGCGAGGGATGACCCCAACCTTCCTGGGAAGAAGGTCTACCTCCTTCTGGACGAAACCAGGCGTGCAGTTCTGGCCATTGGTTTCAAGACGTTCCAAGCAAGTTTCAGAAATAACATGTCCATGTGTGAGCCACATGTTGCGTGTTGTCAGGGAAGTGGGCAACATCAAGAAGGACAGCGTCTTGGCTACATTTTGCCAAGCTATGCGTTGTTTTCCAAAGGTTTGAAAATAGTTTTTGGTTATCTAAGGTCACCGTCTTGAGTCTCACATGAAGGTTGACAAGGGCAACATTGCCAGTCTGCAAGAGATCATGTTCCTTGGTTCTGGCTTGGATTCAAATTTGCGTGTGTGTGTGTGTGCATGTGTTGCCTGCAGCAGGTCACTCCCAAACACAACTTTCATGATCCATGTCCTGCAGAGGCAGCAGCCGCCCCGTCGAGCTGCAGCGAATGGCTCGCGTGCGCCATCCATGGCCCCGCAAACAGCGCAGGACACTGCTTCCCAGGTTGGGTCGGTTGACGGTTCCTCCCATCCTGATCCAAAGGCCAAAGCCAAAGCAAAAGCCAAGGCGAAAGCTAAGGCTAAAGAGGTCAAAGTGCAATCGCCTTTGGAGAAGGGCGAGGACTTGGCCAGGCAAATCTTGAAGAAGAAGACGGAAGCAAACGAGCTCGCTTTGCAGATGGGAACCATGCCTTTTGGAGCTGGGGTGAAAGAGGAATTGGATAAGTTCAGCGGGAAGTTTGAGCCCTTGTCTCAGTTTTTTGTTCATGATGAAGATTCGCTTTGATGCCAAAGGTTTTGCAACCATGGGGTTGGGCTGCTGCACAGGTCGCTCTACACTGCGACCAGGAAGCTGGTCACCGACGGGATCAATGATGAGGCAGCCTACATTCCTCACGTGAGGGCATACATTCAGACCCAGAAGGAGTATGAGGGCCCGCAGCAGGCAGCCAATGGAATGTGCAAGTCCATGAAGCGAAAGAAGGGTAACGATGGCGAGTCCCGCTCTAAGAAGCGGCAGGCGGCCAATCAGTCCTGAGCAGTCGTGGTGTTTTGGTCCAGTTTGTTTGCTAAGTTTGGTATGCGAATAGACGATGACAGGTCATTGTTTTCAATTGCCACTTTTGATTGCTCAGCTGCTCACGGCGCAAGTTTTCTCTCTCCGGCACGGGCTCGCATTTGCGTCCCATTCAGGAGGCCAATCACGTTGTGATTTGTGGTGATCTCACTGGTGCACACACACCTTTTGACACCAGTGGCGGGTTTGCTCCACAAGTGCCTATCACTTGTGTTGATGACGCCGTAGGTCCAGACAAGAAAATGGAGTGAAAAACATGTGATTAGTGCTGTGGATGTTGCTTCCAAACACTAAGCTTGAACCAGGGCTACATGAGTTTTGACAAGCCAGGATTGATCCATTGGCTTCTCCAGGTATTCTAGCCTCGCAGCTCCCAGCCACTTGAAGAGGAAATCTCAAAATGATTCGGTGTCCACTGGCCGAAACGAGAAATCAAGAAAAATGCATCTCGGCTGCACTTGGTGCATGATGGCCATGCATGTCATCTAGCTTCATCAAGCGCAAGCCTTTCGCCGACTAGATTTCATATGGTGCTGAGGTCTGTGGAGGATATTGACAGCAAGGGCTGCCTGCTGTTAGCTGAACAGGTTGGGAGTGGAGTCCCTTGATTGCTCCAAGCTATTTTTGGTTTGAACCAACGTTAGAATTTTTAAGGGGCACTTGTAAGGGTTTGATTTTTTGTGGGGGGTCAATTGTCAGAAACGATCATTGCGCGTTGCATTGTGGTTCCGTTGTTTGCGTGCTGATTGCATTGAGGCCATGTCAGTGAAGAAATCGTGGGAAATTGCAGCTGCTTTCTCGAATGATGGTGTTAGAAGTCAGGCAGTCAGACAACTGGCCAAAGGACCGCAGGAACGTGATTTCTTCAGATGGAAGCTCGTTCCACAAATTGGTGTGTGTTGTAGCAACCTGCTTTCTCATATTCAGTTGCAAGTGAAATAGCAAATTGATGATGGGGGAAATGAATGGAACAGCAATGAGGATACGTTTGCCTTTCACTCCTTACATCGCTTCCATTCCACTTCTTGTTCAAGAAGGGCTGGATCGTGTGGTGAAGGAGCAGGAGGTTGCGTTCGTACTACCTTCCACCATCATCTCTACGATCTTTGCGAAAGGGTCAAGTGTCGCTGGTCCTTGCTTGTTTGGCCCCAAAGGTGAATCTGAAGTCCTGGAGTATTGGAAAACGGAAGACCCAGATTTTCTGGAATTGCTAGGCGGTGTACAAAATCTGGCTTGCACTTTACCTTTAGATTTCCATGAAGATGGAGTTCCACGTTGGCGTGGGGAAAGCGCCGCATTTTTCTCTTGGTCAACACCGTTTTCCATTGAAGGATCCTGGGCGTCCCGACATTGTTTTGTTGGCTTGAGCTCCAGCTGCATCACTAAAGCGACCAGGGCAGCAATCTTGGATGTTCTGAGTTGGGACCTACGCTCTTTGTGGGCAGGGGTGTTTCCCTCCCACGACCACAAGGGCCAACTTTTTTCAGGCGAAACCGCTGAGGGGAAAAGGGCAGCAACACCTATCGCAATGTCCCAATCAGGGTCTCTATGGACAGCGTGCTTCTGTCATTGGAAAGGTGACCAAGAGGCTTCTGCTGCTGCGCACGCATCTTGGAGTGTGACGTCAGTTTTTGGGGTGTGGCATTTTTTCGTGAAGGTAGATTTGCTTGTGGGAGAAATCTGCCGTGATTCCAACTTAATGTAACAAGCAGCTTGGCCCAGAATCCAACCCTTAACTACCATTTTGGTATGAGTTTTGATGACGTAATATTTCTGGTGATGTTTTCATAAAGTTCTGCGTGTGGCATCTCTGGCCTCATGTGTTTCAATTCAGTGTGTGATCCTGAGGAATCAGACCGTACATACAGGCACAACTTCATTTGTGACTGGTGCTGGGCCAGCAAGACCATTCCACATTTGAACTATGCCAATTTCAGTGCAGATGCTCCCTGGAGAGGCACAATTTGTGCGAAAACTGAACCGAGCAGATCTCCATGGTGCAAAGTTTTTGGCTACAGCCGAGACCGGCAACTGTTTGATTGTAACTAGGCATTGGTTTAAGTTGCGCCATGTCCTGAAGGCAGCAACTCACATTCCAACGCCTTCGGAACTCAAAACTGATAAAGCGCAATACCCGAGAGATCATGTGCTCTTTGACATTCGTTAAATTGAGACTTGATATTCAAACAATAATTCACTAACTTAGAGGAAGTCTCATTCATGTCCAATGCAGAACAAAGAAATAAGCAAACACTAGACTGCTAGCAGGAGCGGTTACGAAACATAGTTCCCAACCTTTCTTGTTTCCAAACCAATTTGAGGCATGCACTTGGTGCACCTGGGATTTTTGCGAGATGTCGTGGCATCGTGCTTGGTGGACATGCTCGAGTCAGGAACTTGGTTGCGTTTTATTTTTTCCAATGACCATAAGTTTGTTTAACTTTTGTTGCTCAAAGTTTGGGAGATATTGCGCGCACCATACCAGTGAGATACTAATGTCACTCAGGTGATCTCGCTGCATATGTTGGCCTTGATGGAAACAGCTCCAATGACGTGATCCTGTACAGAGTCGGAAGTATGGCGCAAATTTGGGCAAGGGAGCGAAAACTCGAATTGAGTATCAGACCACTTTCCGAAGCTTCATTGAACTACACATCATCTTCTTACCCTCAACTTGATAGCCAGATCAAAGCCGCCCGTGCCCGGGTTCTCTTCGAGTTCGTTTGCAAGATTTGTTTGGACATTGACGCTTTGGAGCTGCTTCAGTTTGTTTTTCTAAAAACATACCGCCCTCAACCATCACTAATTCCACAACAAATCTTCCACTTTGAAAATTAAATCTCAATTTTTTCCCCTAATTTTGTCACACACATTTTCACCTTCACTCAACTGCACCCCTAAGACCCTCAGCCGTTGGATCCTCTTGATCAGGAAAAAAATATTCGGATGAAAATCGACCAACTGAAGACCTGTGCTATGCCCAGCTTAGAGCAACGATGGCCTGGAACCTTTCAGCCACTCTATCGCTGTGGTACCAGGGTTCCCGCCCGACACTGACCCGGTCAGAAGCCCTCCGTTCTGCAGAATATGGCCGTAGGCATCTGAGGTGTTATAGCCAGCTTGCCATGAAAGCCCTACACGCAGATCGAATGCTATACAAGTTACGGCCAAAACACCATTACATGGAGCACCTTCTGGACGAAGTTGTGCGGCTTGGACATAACCCCATGTCGCAGAGCAATTTCCAAGACGAGGACAACATGAAAATTCTCAAAGGAGTTTCACTGGGATGTCACCCGCGAACCGTGCGGTGCACCTGGGCCAGGCGTTACATTCTGAAGAAAACCATTTTTTGGTTCAGGATGGCCAACCGCTCCGAACAGCAGCCTGAGGGAAAAAAGGCAGACAAGCGTCAGCCGCACGTGCTCACACTGACACATGGCAGTTTTTGTGCTCTTCTTGGTTTTTCAATCTGATTCAGATTGGAAATTTTTGAGGGAGGGAAAGTTGGCAAAGGACAGTTTTTATGCAATGTAGATTTCAAATATTGATTCTGTCAGTCTGCCAGACATATTTTGGATTTGACATTTGTAATTTGGAAGTTTGTCTTCTCTAGGCTTCATGGTAATTGTTGACTTTACTGTCCCCCTTTTCTAGCTAGTGGCGCTGCTACAGACCCAGTGTTTCAGTCGGGCAAAAGTCGGAAAGAGCACATTGAGTAAATGCAAAGGCAGAAGATGATATGATGATGAAAAGGTAACTCGTTGATAGGCTCACTGGTTTGTTCTTTGACCGTTCTCAACATATCTAATGCAGTGGCGGCTGACGGCTGACATCGGGCAGTGATGGAAACAAAGGATTGGAACAGCTTGATCAACAGTTCAAACATATCGAAGCAGGTACACAGATTGGCGTCCCAATCTGCTTCACCAGATCAAATGGGCGTCTTCGCTGGTAGCGGTCCCAAATGATCTGCCGCTACCCCCTGCCGCACTTTCTTTTTACATGGTGACCCTTTGGTACAGGGTGTGACACCCGCAAGTGCGCCGGCTCTGCGCTTTGTCATTTTGCAATTAAAGCTTGCAAAAGGAATGGCTAGCTTGTTAGGGCCAGCCAGAACGTATAATTGGCCATCAATACACCCCAAAGCCAGCGAGATGTATTTTTCATGACAGAATGTATTTTCACCCTCCAGGGTGTATTGTTGCTGCCAGGGTGTTAAAATAACACCCTAAGGCATCTCCAGGGAGGACGAGGTGGAACAACTTGATCCAGGAGCTCTTCACCAAGCACAGATGGTGATTGGGGAACTTCACTGGCTGACGACGAGGACACGGCCGGACATTGCATACCATGTGGGGTATGCAAGCAGGATGATCCACAAGTGTCCGAAGTTGGTCCTCAAGATGGTGGAGGAGATCCTCGGCTACTTGAAGCTCACGGAGAACCTGGGACTTTGCTACAAGAAGGTCGTGGGCAACATGAACCTTGGAAGCGAAGGCGAACTCCGGTTCCCGAGGAGCTTGGGGCATGTGGAAGCGTACGCTGATGCGTCCTTCGCTCCCAGTGCCGAAGGATGGAAATCGGTGCAAGGCACCGTTGTATCGGTGGCGGGCTGTCCCGTGCTTTGGTCCACTGCCAAGCAGGGGATGGTGACACAATCCACTGCCGAGTCAGAGCTCGTGGCGTATATGGAAGTGCAGCAGCAGGCCGAGGGCATTGGCATGGTCCTCGAAGCGCTGCAGGTGGACGACATCCACAAATGTTTGTACGGAGATAATAAATCGGCTGTGCAACTCAGCCAATGCGATGCTGGAAGCTGGCGGACACGCCACCTACGTCTTCGTGCTGCAGGTCTTCGGGAATGCATGATGGCAGAGGACACCAAGTGGTTTGCGCACCACATCAACGGATCCGCTCTTGTGGCGGACCTCCTGACCAAAGCAGTGATGGGGCAGCAGTTCCA
>VSDK01029651.1:318023-330203 GCA_009767595.1 Symbiodinium kawagutii | reverse complement strand
CTCGCAATCAGCGCGTGCGACTGGCAGCAGGTTCTCGCAATCAGTGCCTGAGGAAGTGGAAGAACCGCAGCCAGCGGTTGAGGAACCATGGAAGGAAGCAAGGTTCCAGTCGGTGCCAAAGGGCAAGGAGGACTGGATCTGCAACCTGCTTCAAGAAGGGTGGTTGGTCCGGAAGCACTCCACCTGGCGGAAGAGGAAGTTCCACCCGGTGCACAACACGTGCCCAGTGCTTGCCGACCAGCTGGAGTTTGACAGGTGGACGGTGATGTGTTCACCTGGTCATACTCCAAAGATCCTCCACGACAAGTGGACCGACAACAACAGGATCACGGAGAATGAGGAGTGGAAGGGCTACACCTTTTTCCGCCTGAAGAAGAAAGGTGGTTCCGTGCAACAAGGCACGGGCTCCGCTACCAAAGCTGAGGATGAGACGGAGGAGTTCGAGGTGGTCTCCAACGTGGAACCGTGTGTCCGTGTGTTGCGGCATCGGTTGGAAAGGGAGCGTTCAAGGGAACGCATGGAGCAGCACCCCATCCCAGAGGGACACCCTCCACCGGTGAACCCAACATTGCCGAGTGGACGACCTGGGATTCGGATGGTGATGCCTGACCCTCGAGATCGCCAACCAGGACCTCTACGTGTACCACCTGTTCCTCCTGAACAAGATCCTTCGCAGAGCTTGTGGCTGCACCCGAGGTTCCACTGCAGGCCGTTCGGGGACGATCACTGGATCAAGAACGGTGAGTGGTGGATTATAGGGTTCTGGGTGCTGCTCGCATCCAGCTGTTCCATCCGGATGAGGTGTCCGATGGAGAAGATGAAGAGTTTGAGGATGAGCGGGTGACGGTGGTCTTCTACCTGCTCCCTCGAACTGCAGAAGGAGAAGAAAGACCGCCAACAGTGCGGTTCCTGCGCAAGGACCAATGGCGCAGGGTGCCACCGTGGAGGGTGCTGAGTGACTGGTGGATCGGCTACTGCTTCTTTAAGGTCAGGCCGAGATCACCACCTACGCCATCCTCGATTCCTGTGCTTCAGGAACATGGTGAAGAAGAACATCAGGTGCTGGACCCCATCGCCGAGGACGAGGCCGAGCACCTGGACCAAGCTGGCCAACTGGGACCAGGATCATCAACAGATCGTCCTGGTGGTGTATGGAGGCGGCCTCAACCTATGGACCGTCCAGGTGGAGTATGGGCTCAGCAAGATGAGCCATTGTCTCCTCATCCAACCCAAGAGGAGTTGGAAGAAGATGAGCGGGAGCTGACCGATGTCAAGTACCAGTCCACTGGTGACACTTGGCTCCGCCTGCTGACCGACGGAGAGCAACGTCGGTTTAGATATCCTCCGAGGCCATCACAGGCCAAAGCTGCTCCGCCACGTGGGCCTTGAGCTGGAGCGTTTTGTTTTGTTGCTGCAAAGCAGCAAGGGGGAGTGCACTTAGGAAAGGATGTGCCACCCCAAAAATACATAAGGGATCTGACAGCTGTGTGCTGCATAAGCATGGCAGCTTCGACATGGCTTGCGACCGCAGGCCCACTTTTGCCCAAGGAAAACAGGTGTTTGCTCAGCCTGTGAATGCACATTCAATAATGAATCAGTGTCAATGATTCACCATCCATTCATGTGGGTCCCCAAGTGTACGAATCCCTGATATTGGTCTCATTCGTTGGTTGTTATCCCCTATTATTAACTAACCACTGTAATTATCTCCTAGCCTTTAAAACCATATAAACCCATGGTTCATTGCTGGTATTAACCACTATTATCCTGATAAATCCACATAAAACCCCATGGTTCATGTCTATAGATATTCTTCTCGTGACCCACCTTGGACCTATCCCCCATGGCCCACGTCATGACTGCTGCCCCCCAGGAGGGTCCTGCACAGTGGGCCTGTCGCCAGCTACATGCCTTGCGCTGTGGGCGGCATGCTCAGGTGGCCGATGAGGTCTGATCCCGAAACATGCCATGACTATCCATCACTGTTGCCATGTGGGGGTTTCTCAAACCATAGGGGATGCTTTTGGGGTACCCCTATTAGTAGGGGGTTAATAGTAGGGGATCATAAGCAACAATTCTGGGGGATGTACCAACTACATGGTGGTTTCTCAAGCCATAGGGGAACCCCACAGCTATGGTTGGCTTATTACTAACAATTATTAATGAACTGGGTGACTTGGGGGATCCCCAATTTCGAGAAACCACCATGTATTTGATATATGAGTCCAACGGGCATCAGTAAGAGGTTGGAGCACAGTTGTGGGTTTAATTCAGTGGAATAGTAGAACTGATATCATTCTCGCATGTGAATTCTGTAGGTTTAAGGTGGTAGGTATAGGCGCAGCTACGAAGTTTAAGCATCAACATGTGTAGGAGAACAGTTGTAGTAGCCGGTATAACCAAAATAGGTAATATGTCACAGCTATGAATGAATATGACTCGACGAATAGATTCAGCCAAAAAATGATGAATTGTAATGGGAAAACACAAGAATGCAGGAATAGGTCAACTGGGATAGCCATGTATGACCATGGCATCTAAGCAAGAATGGATAAAGCAATCACAGGTTTCGAGTGGGCTGTAAACGGGGCAGCAAGTAATGATGGCCAAACATGGTGTGCCACAAAATGGTTGATTATAAGCAATCATAAGGACGACCGTGGTGCTGAGTAACGACTAGCAGCAACAACAACGGTGAGTTTCACAAGGCATTCAACCAACCAATCAACCACTGGCATGTTCAACACAACCACAGGGGGAGAAATCTATACGTTGTTTGATCACAACTGCATCAGGGGAGACTAAACCACAAAATTGAAACCATAGCAGTAGGTGTAAATGAACCAATGGCCATGGTATAGTCAACAGTGGGTAGAAAACACTGGTCAGTTGAAACCAAGCACGATGGGGAATTGTTACCAATGTTTGTGGTACAATACAATGATTACTGCAGTTATGACCAAGCCCTGTCACATGCTGAAATTGATCACATATGGGCATTAGCCAGCAATTAGCACAACTGGGCATTCAAGAAACAATCACATGCATATCATCAGCAATACCCGCCATACCTTCATCTATTGAGGGCATAAAGTGTCAAGTTCACATGGTCTTGCTCAGTTGTGGAAGGACCCCAGCCTTGTTTTGGGATCCCGATTTCTTAGTTACTCAGTTGGAGGATGCAGCAGCCAGCATGCTGCGTGTCGAACAGCGAAGCCAGCAGCATTGCTGAAAAAAAAATCACCTGATGCGGCGGCTGCGGCGGAGACTTAGCCAGAAAAAGGCAGGCAGGATGCGTAGCGATGAGGGTTTCTAGGTCGCAGTTGATGGACAAGGCTGGCGAGGCTGGTCATATGCCAAGGGTGCCTCTGAGCAAGCTGAAGAAGGTCTATCTCCCGGTGATTCGGTTCCACTGGATGCATCATCTCGAATTGTAGGAGTTGTATCGCTGTGGTAGAGTGGAATCTTGGACACACCAACTTGATCCAACTTGCCTTTGTGGTAGATTGGAATCGTTTGATCCAAGGTCTTCAATCCATGTGTTTTGCGTTGGTGTCATTGCTTCGCCTCGGCCAACTACAAGTTGTGGCCTATGAGAAAGTTAGGTGGCCAATCTTTTGCATATGATCACTGCAGTGTACAGGACTGTGAATTAAATCGATGTCATCTAAGAGGCATTGGTTGTTAGACCCGATCATTCTATTGGATTGTCCAACCTTCTACTCAATAAACTTGCCAACCATCTAAGTGAAGCATAAACGATGCGGCTGGACGACTGCACCATAGGGTGTGACACCCGGGTTGAGGTGACATCCCAGAATGAATTGGTTGAATGTAAAAGCCGTTGGTTGGTTTCTCAAAGTAGGGGGGTACCCCTCCCTCAAATCATTCAGTTTATGAACCGTTTATTGTAATAAACCAAGCTTTTTGTGGGCTCCCTGTTTTAAGAATAAGAAACCGCAATTTTACAGTTTTGGATCAAAATACCATTGGGTTTGTCCACAAATGGTGGGGTCACACAGGACGGTCAACAGCTCATCAGGTGGTCAGCTGGTTTTGGCAGCCCAATATGATCAGGAAGCAGCAGCCCAACTTGGAATGATTGCTGGGGCAGCTTCAAGCACTTACACAGTAGGCACTTATAATTACTCCACCAGGACAAAAGTTTTTCGTCTTGTGTGGTGTATAACCCTTTTCCCCCTGGACTCCTACAACAGATTTTCTTGGTTGTCACGGACCACAGACCACTCCTGTGAGCTTTAATAGTCTATTAATTTAAAACGGGGTGATAATTCGATCCGCCACGCAGGCCATACGAAACGAACCTAAAATTTGATCCGTGGCATTATGATGTCTTGGGGCCCGCGAGCCTTTACAGGAAAGAACTTTATTCCTGTTGATGTATACCATTTGTTTGGGTGATTATTTTGTTCAATCCACAGTCAAGAAAAGGTGTTCTGTAGAATGGTGGAAGACTAGCATAAATCATCATGAATCACCATTGCTAACCATCATGTTGACTACTAGAAACCATCATATTAGAATCGCTAGAAACATCTAGAAACCATCATATCAACCACTATCAACTGCTACTAACCACTATCAACATCTTTTAACCATCATATCAACCCTGATATGAACCACCGTGAACCATCATGAACCATCGCTTGATTCTTCCCTGCGTGCGATCTTACCGAAACGTCAAGCCAGGGCCCCGAGGAGGAAGCCATGGCAGATTCCGTTTGGCAGGCGGTGATGGGGTGGTTTGTCAGCGACATGGTGGTGGCCCATCCGTCATGATAAGCTAGGGAAACCCTCCAGGGCTGGGCACACCATGGCCAACCCCTCATGAGATTGAGAGGTTGTGTGAAATCTTTGCCAAGCATGAAGCACATGGTTTGTTCATAAACTAGGATAATGTAAGAGTGACATTCTTAGGAAAGCACCACCTTTTTTTGAGGTATATCATGGACAACCCATGAATCATTGCTGGTTATTGTTGACTACCTCTACGATCCACCATGATCAGTGATCATAAACCATCATTCTGCATTATTTTGTAAACATCAGCCACTTGGAAACCAATATCAACCGTTATCGGTAAGCCTGATTGACGAATACTTAGCCAACATAGCGATTGTGAACCATTCTTAGATATAGTAATTCGTTGCTATGAGCTCCATGAACTACAAATCAATCATCATCCACCATTATTCACAAATCATATTCCATCATCAATCAACCATCAGTAACCATTCGTGATGAGCATCAACGCCTCAGTGAAGCATCCCCCGTGGCTTTTCCAGGCCTTCAAGTCTCAATACACCGGTGCAGCTGAGCGCGGCATGTGCGCGCGGCAGAAGTTCACCGGAGCTGAGCCTTTGCCAATGACCAGCTGGATATCCTTGTAGCCTTTAAGAGGGGGAGCCAAGAAGCTGGGTGCCCTATCCAAAGGGTAGGTGATGAGTTGAGTTTTCGACTTTCGGAGGACACCTGTACCAACAATGTCATAGGGAGGTCTTAAGCCAACTGGTGTAGTCTTGTCACTCAATCATGACCTGGGAGTACCGACAAACGATCTCTGTAGCAGAATTGATCCCTGCAACATAATGTGACCCCTCCAGAAATAGATGGTTTAGTTAGGCAACTCTTCATGGAAGGGTTTCCAAGGCAGGTCAGAAGAAAGGTATGTCGAAGAGCGCTGAGCAGCTGACGGCGCGCCAGTTACATGGACACCCCTGTGGGCGAGAACGACATCAAGTACCGATGGAGGTGTCGTGGCATGGGTTGCGGATGTATGTTTTTGGGCTAGTGGCTAGTAGATGATGCTAAGTAGGGTCCAACAAAAGGATGGAAGGCGTGTGTCAATTCATGGAGGTTACATGATGTTATATGACATTGGTCTACTATACAAGAAGGAATGTCATTCATCGCGCCGATCCGTATCAGGCGACAAACTTGACTCCTTTTGGCTAGACTTTCTGTGCTGATTAACTGTGATGTACAAGAAATCTGAGTTTTGTGCAGTGTGTGTGTCTCACTTCTACTAGTGCGTACCTACGAACAACCATTGTGGTCATCTCGTAGTGAGTATCAACGATGAGGAACAATAAGCACTAATCGTGAACTAGAGCCAACGGTGGCCCCTTGTTGATTGTAAATCTCCAACAAGATTCACCATTGTTTACCATTAGCCGCATCATCGTTTTGTTGTTTGCACCCCTGCCTGTGCGTTCAAAAACTCTTCATTGGGATGGCTATATCCCCACAATAAGTGGTGGGTTTCCTGGCATTTCTGAGTTGGACGACATATAGAGAACTCTATCCCTTCGAACTACAAATGAGCTGTTTTATTGTGCAGTTATAGCCAGTAGTGCTGTCTCTTGGCACCCTGACGTCACCTATTGATTGTATCCCCATCCCTGGAATGTAGACAAGTTGACACATGTTTGTTGATTGCAATACAGTATTGCAATTTTCGTCATTCAAAGAATGTCTCGCATTTGTTGTTGCTCCAGTTTCTTCCATTTTCTCAAGCTCGCAATTCTTCCAGAATTCTGTCCATGATTGTTCTGTCAATCAAGCCCCAAAGAAATATGGCAAGAGCTGGCGGAAGCAACCCCATTGAGCGCCACAGTATATTTGCATTGTGAGTTGATCACTACGCTGCTGTTATTGCTGAACTTGCAAGCTGCATTTATCAGTTGTTGCTAGACGCTATCCTGTGATGAAAAATGTCCATAGATGTCCTTGTACTACCCTCAAAACAAAAGCAGAACTATGATATCTATGATCAACTATAATTATGCAGTCTAGAATCATTCATCAGCCATTTGATTAACCAGCCATTGACCATTAGTTAATTGCTTGTGTACTCAACCATTAGTTTGGTTATCAATTGCTTGATTAACCATTGATTAGCCACTAGTTTTGATTAACCATTGAGAACCATGGTATCAATTGCTTGTTATTAGTTTGACAAGTGACCATGGATAACCGCTAGTTCCCGTTTATGCTTCGAATACTTGTCCCAAGCCCCATTGTGGTGGGTTGCCAGGCGATTGCGAGACACCTTTGGCGTGTCATCTGAAGAGGAGCGCGGCGTTGCTGCCAAGCTACATGGGCAATCCATATTGCCAGTAGGGGCTGGTGGTTTCAAACATTTTCTATTTTCCCTAGGGATCATTAACCAATGGTTGGTTGACTAATATTTTTCATAGGGGTTGAAACCACCAACCAGCCAATAGGGGTTGCACACTTGCTGGTTGATGTGCAATGATCGTTGTTTAGGGGTTGCCTCTAACGGAATTTCAGCAGAAATTTAGTCACTGTTAAGTAGAGGAATGCCCGAAATCAGTGTTATTGCCCTTTTTAGACATCGCTATCTAAACTCTAAACAAGAAGTAGAAACAATCGTAAGCTCACACTGTGTGAGTTTCCCAATGTTTAATTCTTGTTTGCTAGTTTAACATTGGCTAAGCTATAGGAACTGACCACTTTGAGAACTGATTACCAAAAGTGATGAAAGATTATATATTCAGATTCGATGGAATCCTCAAGACACCAGCGATTGAGAACAGCCAAAGATCAAGAAGGGTTGATCAACCGCTCAAGTGATCCAGGTCAAGAATTCGGATAGGAACAGAACAGGGTACTTCCACAGAGCAGTTCCCCTGTACTGTAGTTGGCTGCTGGCTTTGCACGTTAACACTTCAAAAATCAAGTGTGAAAAAGATAGTCGATTTTGTCAATGATGATTCTAGTTCTCGGATTCTTTAACCTAGGGTTGTAGTGAGTTAGCTTACCGAACTACGACACATGTTTGGCATACAATTGCTCTATATCTCTATAGATGCATTTTATTTGGTGTATTTAGATAAGCGCATATATCCGTACATGTATCACATTTGGACATATATGTTAATTTGTACATTGATATGTTTGCGCATATATAATACAAGTATCATATGTTTTGGTATGCTTTGTCATATTGTACTCTTGCATGTTTGTCACCATGAAGTAGTTGCAATTCTAAATACACTGAAATACATTTCAAACGCTACGAAGAATGACTGTCAAATTCTAAACATTGCAATACTAAGTATTACAATAGCTAGTTCCACCACCTCAGGAGTTCGATCCACCAAAATTCGACAGGCCGTTGAGATCATGGAGACGGATGCCCTGCCCCTAGTCATCGACGCTGACTACGTGGCGGTGCGCTGGGATGATCGTGCCATGGTCAGGGGATATGCGCAGTACCAACCGGTTGGTATAGTGGTTAATGGTGGGTTAGGTTTATGGTGGTCAATGATGAGTTTATAGTGGTGAGTGATATTATAGTGGTTGATCATGGGTTTCAAGTGGTTGATGATGGGTTTATAGTGGTGAAGGACGGATTAATAATGGTGGTGCATGAATTTTTATAATGGAAAATGAACTAGTTCGAATGGTTGATAATTATTGGTTACCTAACGTGGTTTATAGTGTTTTTTGAATGGTTAGTTAATGGTGGTTGACAGTGGGTTTACAGTGGTTGATGGTGGGTTTATAATGGTTCTTTGACTATAATGGCTGATAATCTCGTTGGTGGTTATCAATTCTGTAGTCATTGTGACTATTTTTTCGATCATAGGTGTATCAGTAGTGATTAGTATCAGCGCTGAACCACTATTTGGTTGGTGGTTTGAAACATGTTTTCCTTTCCCCAATTTAGGATGGTTGGTGGGTTAACTCATATGTGTCAGAGGGGTGGTTCAACCACCACCCAGACATGGTTCTGACCATTCATAAAACTTGAAACTCTTACGAATCATTACCATTATTGACAAACGAAACCATTAAGTACTATTCACCATTTACTATGAATGGATGACACAACATGGTTCCAAAATAACTCAACCATTTTTTGGATGATTTGGGAGGTCAAAGCCAGAGGGTGCTCAGGGATCTAGGCATCAATCGCCGGAAGTTTCAGGATGATCAATTTCGCGCGTCCTGTGTTCGTGAAAGCCAAGGGAAATGGCCATTTGCCTGGTTTCTGAGCGGTTTTTTTTGAGTGGCAAACAGTGGGACCAGTAGTTGATTGAGTTGACTGGGGCGCGCTACTAGTTCATTGAGCTACCTGACAGAAGACTCATCAAATGCAGAAGGCAACTCAACTCGACAACAAATAAAAGTCTTTGATCAATCCTAAAAATATGTATTCCTCATTTAAGACTCATAGACAACAAATGAATAAAAGTCTGAGCCAATCCTCAAGACACATTCTGATTTTTTGGGTTAGAGCCTGAGGAGTTTCCCTGGCTTGAACATATCCCATGAAGTAGGCCGGCATTCCATGCCGTTAGGAGGTTTGGCACAAGTCGCAGTTAGAGATGTGCACTGCGCGTTTGTGCTGATTGGTATAATGGATTTCCGAATTGATTATATCATGTCATATCATGGGTTGCTGTTCAAGTTGTTCTCCCCTATTAGCCCTACCAAACAAAACAGCATGTGGATGAATGTATGGCGTGATTCGGAATCCCTAGCGCATGTGGCAAGCCATTCCACAAGCAATCCTGAAGTGGAGCTCCGAGAGCATCAGCTCTTCATGGTACAATTAGGGTTTTCATAGAAGACCCACTAATGGACTAGAAGATTGTGCATAGATGTTTGTAGGTTCATATGAGCGTCATGGAGTACGAGGTTTCTGTTGATAGCTTTATGGACCTTCTAGTTTTCTATGAGCTAGTTGGCTGATTTGGTGTATTTTTGCGCATCTGAAGGTGATCTGCAGCCATGATTTGACGCGAAGGTTTCGTCCATCGCATGTACACCAACAAATTGCAGTCGGTGTGCCAAGAGACATGGAAACATCAGCTTGTTGACAGGTACACATTCCTGCAGGTGGAAGATTGGTGTTGTGTTTTGTTGCACAAGATTGCACATGGAAGCGCGCCGTCAAGAACAAAGAGACTTCAATTTAGTGAAATTTTGCATCAAGTTACCTCACTCGGCACAGTCCCTTCTAGCTTTACCAAATGTCTTCTTTCACTCACTGGATGAGTCTTGAATCCACCAAGGGCCAACAAACCACGGGAATCATCAGTTCACCGTAACCAATCTGAAACCACTAGCCAATCAAATCATCAGTTCACCGTAATCAGTTTGTCAAACCGTCATTCGCCGATCAATACCATTCAATAGTCAACCATAACCAGATAGAAATCCTGATGTGTTCCACTGGTTATAAGCCAACGATGGTCATGGTTATAACCAGATGTCATAACGATGTGTCCAACCAAGCCACAACAGGGAATCCGCAACTACCAGTCGTTGCTTGAAATGCTGGCGCCTCCTGTCCATGATCTCGCTTGATCGCGCCTTGCTGGTGGGAGCCTGAGACCGGCCAAAGATCAGGGACGGTCAACCCCACCATGTTTACGCATGGTGCGCCAATATGGTGGTTTCTTAAGATAGGCGACCTCAAGAATGGTTGGTTTATTACTATAAATTGATAATAATATTGGATGATACCGTGGGGATCCCCCATTTTGAAAAGCCACCATAAGAAATGATTGACTAATGAGCAAGGATTTGTCCCCATATAGGAATGATAATGGCATGGTCATGGTTTCGGTATGAGCTGTTACTGGTTACTGATGATTTATCATGATTTACTGTAGTTTCCATGGCCCTTTTTGAATCATGTTTTTTGTGAAGAGCGGCAGCTTGATTGCTCATCTGCACGATTGCTGGTCTATAGCTGGGTTTGTGAATCCATGAACGCCGCCCTTTTTTCGGACGTTATGGGAGAATGGATCCGTGCACGAATTTCAACACGAGCGAACACCGGGGAACTCGCACCTGGCGGCCATGAGGTGCTGTTGCTGGCGGTGCTCCTGCAGGTCCACAGTGCAGCAGGGAGCCGCTGATTCCTTGCCTTAGCGCATCGTGATGCTCTGATGGAAATGAGTTGGCTGCAGGATGAGCAAAGTTTGTTATACAGATATCATGCTTAGTTAATGACTGTTGATGATGATTTTTTAAGACCCAATTGATGGTCAATCATGGTTGATATTCATTCATCCTTTCAAATGATATAGAGTTTCGATCAAAATGATCGAGCCGTGCTAACAATCCGTTTGTTGATTGACTAACCATATGGGATGGATGAAACATGATCAAACCCCAGTGACTATAGATAGACCACGGGTCCTCGCGTGTGTCCGTTGATTTCTTCAGCAGTCGACTTCATGTTTAGCAGCGCTTAGTCTTTGAGCTTTTGTATTCTGCAAGTACTTGTACATTCCTGCTCAGAGTACCCAATCTGATCATATTTCATCACAAAGAAAGGCAATATGGTGCAACCTACCTTAGCACCCAACCGGTATTATGGAGCTAAAACCAAACAAATTGCAATTAATTACTGGAAGTCTGTGTCTAATGATCAACTCAATGTCGCTGAACCTGCCTTGTCTTAAGGGAGCCCCAAGTAAGAATCATGCGCTGGTGATGAATGCACGGTAGGTAGGCTTCATGGAATTCTTTGAGAGGTCGGTTGAATCATCTGATCTTGGCATACCGACCTTGGCCGAGCTCGCCAGAAATCAGATGGGAATTGTAGGGAGTATGAGTCAGTTTATGGCCTGTTTTGGTGACTAAAACATGTGGTTGCAAACCAGTGATCATGGTCAATAAGCACAAATAATACGCGTTATTCTTATTGGTCGAAGCTATCGTTACTCACGGGTTGTTCACCATCGGGTCCTTGATTCTCATTCTTGACCATTGCTAACCTTCAAGCATTGCTAATCCGTTGTTATGAACCATCACAAAACCACCATTTATTACCCATTATTACCTATCATGGGTGCTTAACAAATATCAACATGATTATACGGGTTCTTAGCTGGTTGACCAACCATGCATTATCATCTCATTAGTTGACGAAGAAGCTATCACCGCTATTAGTCAGGTATCAATATTTCATTGACAGTCCCAACGTCATTATCCCATTAATAGTTTGATTTGACAACATTTATCATAGATGGTCAGTTGACTAGCATATTTACTATCACCATTTGTAGTCACCCATTGCTTCTCAACTTCTCAATCCTCATCCTCATCCTCATCCTCCTCCTCCTCATCATCATCATCATCATCATCATCATCATCATCATCATCATCATCATC
>VSDK01029651.1:301953-317910 GCA_009767595.1 Symbiodinium kawagutii | reverse complement strand
GTCATCATCATCATCATCGTCGTCATCATCATCATCATCATCATCATCATCATCATCATCATCATCATCGTCATCGTCATCGTCATCATCATCATCATCATCATCATCATCATCATCATCATCATCATCATCATCATCATCATCATCATCGCCATCATCGTCATCATCATCATCGTCATCATCACCATCATCCTCATCATCATCATCGTCATCATCATCATCATCATCATCATCATCATCATCCTCATCATCATCATCATCATCATCGTCATCGTCATTGTCATCATCATCATCATCATCGCCATCATCATCATCATCATCATCATCCTCATCATCATCATCATCATCCTCATCATCATCATCATCCTCATTATCATCATCATCGTCATCGTCATCATCATCATCAATAACCAATCATCAATAACCAATCATCAAACAACATGTGTTTTTCTCTCTCTGGCCATTCCTTAACCATGGCTGTTGATCTCATCACACCTCAAGGCTTTCCTGCACCTGCGTGGTGCCGGCGGCGCTGTGTGGCGCAGCAATGTGGCCGCGGAGTTGTCGCTGGCGCGGGCGATGGTTTTGGGGACGGCGATGGTGGTGATGGGCAAAAGCTTGAGGTTTTGCGGGGTTGAACCGTTGTAGAGTGCTTTATATGTGTGTGTGTGTTTTTTTTAAATGTGGATAGTTGTAGTTATAGTCTTAGCGGATTTTGGTCAGGTGTGAAGATATGCTTTCTAACGGTTACCACTATGATCAAACCACCTTATTACCTTGTTATGATGATTCTCTACGCCATGGTAAAACTATGATCAACACATGGTAAACTATGAAACATGATGTTGGTGGTTGCATTGTTCTGACAGGTCATTGCTTTTTGTGAAGAGTATTTTACCATTTCTATTTGCTTGGATGCTTGTGTCACATGAATTTCCGTCGTTGTGATGCAGCATCGTTGGTTATGGTCCGCGTTCCCATGATTGACTATCGATCATGAAGCTGAGGGGTTTGGTCGGCAATGCGTTAGTCGTCCTTGGTGGGTGCTTGCTGGTTCCTCCGATCGCCAAAGCAACCATCAGGGGAACCATCAATGAACCACCAATAAAACCATCAGACGATGTTTTGCCGCATCGAATTGTGTGGCAGATATTCGTGAAACATAGCCATCATCAACTATCCGCAGTAATCCTGGGAATTTGCGTTTGCTATTTCACAGAATTGTCCGCCGTTGGTCACTGATGTGAGATCCAGATTAAAGAGCAGCCATGTGTTTTACCATGGCTTTTGACTTGGCATCAAAATTTGGGTCCCCCAGAGATATGAACCTACCATTTGTTCACTGTTGGTCATATCCATGTGCTCTATTTAATATTTGTTCATGATTGGCACAAAGATGTACAACATCAAGCAACAAGTCACGGTTTGGCTTGCAATGAGTGGGGTCTTCCACCATGGGGGGGATTTCCCATTGTGCCAACAATCAATCATTCGCACCTTTTTTTTGTTCACATAGTTTGATAGCCATGTTAATGATTTGCTGAAGTAAAAAATGATACTTGTTCACAACTATCATCAGTCATTGTGCGTTACGAATCATCACAAACCATCATAACTATTGTGCATCCGCATGATTTGATTAATGGTGTAACCACAGTTTAAAGCACAGTTTAGCAAGATGACGTACAGGTGACCATAAGCAACCATTTGCTTCAACCTTTACTTGCCATCCTTACTACTATCCTTGGCCTCAGTGTGGGTTACCCACTGTGAGCCATATTATGATTGGTAGTCAACCAGTATCAACCATTGTCATCTACAAATAGTTGTCGATCAGTCTTACATGTATAGACACACATATTACCGTAGCTACCATGTGCAATTATATACCATTATGATTGCTAGTTATCCCATGGTTTATCAATGTTGATGGTTCAACCCCCCCATTATCTAAGTGTCAACCACTGTCTCCGTCCATCACTAAACATTGATCATGAATCATTAGCATCCATCATAAAATCATTGAGCCATAACATAATCAGTACGATTCATTCTTTTGGATGGTTTATGATAGATTGCCAACATTGACCCCTCATCATCAACTATTCCCCATTAATCATTAGCCACTATCATCCATCCAAGAGCATTTGCAGATTACTATCATCTATCATTGATCATTGCTATCTTTCATTAAGCATGAAACATGAATCCATCAAAATGTCAATGCTGGTCCGTGAATCAGTACTACATTCATCTTGTGCTTACTCTGGTAGTGTATACCTATCATGAACAAACTTTAGCTGGCCGTTCATTAACATCCTTAAGCTGGCCTATCATCAATATCCTCAAGTTAACCAATGCTTATTCCTTAACCATTTCCTGTTAAAAGTTCACCCTGCCACAGGCTGACACCCTGCTGGCGCAGCGGCCGTCGGCTCGTGAAGCTTGGTTGGACTTATATAACTTGGTCGTGGGCATGCGATACCTAAACTATGGTCCATTTTCGGTTACACTTCCGTGAATTTGAGACCATTTTTAGATGAGAGGTAGCTTCACTGCTTTGAATCTTAGTTATGGTTTAGACTAGAGGTATAGTCACAGCTTGCCATGATTAGTATACGATAGGTTAGTAGGTACACTGTGGCTATGGTAAAGCTATGATAACCATAATGCTGATCTATGCTTTAGCCACGGAATGTCATGGTTAGTAGGTGTGCTAAGGTTAAACTCTATATAGTGACCACACTATGGTTAAACGTTGATTAATTTGAAGGTAAACTGTACTAAAGTATTGATTAATTAACCATGACGGTGACTAGTTACTACTGAAAGTATGATGAATAAGAATGGAGGTTTTTGAATGGATGGTGGATACTACTGCTTAGTTGAACTATGATTAGCAGCGGTCAATGTAAGATGATAAGTTTGTTGTGGTTAATAAAGGCTACTAGTGGTCCTTTCTTAGGTCAACACGATGGCTGATACTGTTATTCAAATATACTCTGAATATTGATGGTTCATGTTAAGTCTAGGACTGGTAAGCACAGTGGGGTAAAAGGTCGATGAGGTTGATTGATGGTGTTTAGGATGTTTCGAGATGGTGTCATCCAGGCTGGTTGACTCTGTTCCATTATTGTTAGCGGTACAGAACACAAGATGGTTGAAGACCATAAAAGGTTCGTGATGGTTAACCATGGCCAAATCTAACGATTGTTGGTAGTGACTCTGAACCAGATGTTAAAAAAGGGAACTACTGACTACTGACTACTGATTGTGTGTCATGGCTGAGTAAAGTATGGTGAAGAACACAGCCTGAAATACTGTTTATGTCCACGCTGCGGGTGTGCCTATAAACTATCATCAGTGCTGCATCAAAATGGTGGCTCCCCGCTAGAAACTATTATTGCTTGCTGATTTCGAGGCACCACAATCTTCTGGACACACCCAGTAGGGGCTTAGGCGTGACAGCGATGACAACCTTACTCAAACGGCAGCACCGTTACGCCTTGGTGATCATTGTTGATTTCATTTTTGCGCTGTTTTAACATGTTTTAATCAATTGTACTTACCATTGTTAACCATGATCAACCAGGATTTTATTTGGAACCATGAAACAGCTTTATCACCATTTGCAACCACAGTTCGCCATGGATAATTCACTGGCGCGCCCTGGGATAGTTGGAATCGGTACCCGGTCGAACCAAAATATCGTGTTTGTAGTGGCCCCAACGCATAGGGCGTAGGTTGTTTGCTTGGATGGTGACACCCAAGCAGGAATTTGGTATTTGATCCATGCCAATGTGCTTCATGGGTTTTCCCGGCCCATCCTGGTTCGGTGCGCCATATCGCACAACCTCAACCTCAGATTCCCATGGCCATGATGCGCTCGTTGATGGAGTATTTTCCCTTAGGTCATCATCTTACACGCTTGGAGGGGCATCACGAATTGTGTTGTTCTTTTTCCCCATGACTCCTTGGGATCAGCCAAGTCATAATTCCACATTGATCAACCATTAGCCACAGAGTTAGCCACCATTAGCAAGCAGTGTTGACAATGACAAGGCGTATTGATTTGAACCATTCTCAAGCATGTTTGCCATGATATTGGAACTATTGTCAGCCAGAGCTTAACCATTATCAAGTCCACATTTTGGACAGTATGACTATAGTTCAACGATCAACTACGGTTTACGCATGATTGACCACGGTACGGCCACTATTACTCATGTTTAGATATCAGTTGACCAGTTACCAATTTATCATTCACTATTGATCATCCGTTCGGCAGGTTGATCATCATGAACCGTTTTGCGATCCTCGATTCATTGTGATTAAGTATTTAGTTTTCCCAAACTACTCGTACCAGTTATCAGTACCAATGATTTCCAATATAGAATCATTACCATGGACCGTCACCAAGCATTACCATTATTACTTGGTAACCTTCTCCATGACCAACCACAATTAAGGAGTATTAGGTTGGCCATTGCTAGGTTTCCTTTCTATTGTCGACCACTCATAACCATCATGATCACCCATTATTCCCCCATTAGTATCAACCACTAATATCAATCATTATCCATCACTATTGCTTCAGTTTGCTCTTATTTGGAGGTAATTGATAATAGTAATGATATTCCTCAATTCAACCCACATATTAATCATTATCACAAGCATTAAACAAGCACTCATTTTAACCACTATGATATGACTATTAACCATTACAACACCCATTAACCAGAATTGAGTAATAATGACTAAAAACCATTGTCACGTATTAACGAATGAGTATGATTTAATACTCCGGTTGGGTATCATAGATTGTTGATGATAGTTGATGACCATGGTCGTCCATGATAATCTACATGTCAATCATCATTATCGCCATCAACCATTATTAGCTGATAATCTTACATTGATCAAGGACATCAACCATCCCAATCATCAGTATCGTCATCAACCAATCTTACGAACAATCATCCATTAAGTAGCTTCATTAAGATCATGGATCCATTAACTAGCTCCATTTAATGATGATTAATCCATTAATTAGCTCCATTGGTTGTTCATAAGATCGCTGACTTCACCTGACACGGCCCTGTGGATCACCAGGCGGTCGATGCCCTGACACTCAGCGCTTTTGACGCCCTGGAGGAGAGGAAGCGTTTGGTGGAAGGCGAGCGAGCCGCCGTGCTGGGCACGGTCCAGCGCACGTGGCTGGCGTGGCGATTGGCCATGGCGTCACTGGATTGGTTCATGGGAAAATCTCCAGGAAACCCGGGTCATAGCCAGTAATTGTAGGGGGGTCCTGTAGATTTTGCCATGAACATCCATGAACGATTTCTGGGATCGTGATGCTTTTTTATGGTTGATCACGGGGAAACTTGATGGTTTCCGACGAATGCTGATAATGACTAGTGTTGGCTAATGACCTGGTCAGGGATGACAATGAGTAGCAATAGTTGGATTTGCTAAGCGTATCAGGATAGAATGGGGGATTCAGCTTGTAGCAAACTCCCATGTATGTTTGGTGTGCGATGAACATGTCAAATCGCCGGTGGTATGTTATCCTATGGATTTGCATGATGGAAGAGATCCTTTTCCAGCCGGAAGCCATTCAGCGCGACCTCGATCCAGCACGGGTTTTGTTGTTCCTGGGAGCGCAGTACTATCCTCAGAGTAAATGCCCAGACAAGGGAAGAACACTCCGTTTGTTGGAAGGTGCAGGGGTGGATTGGAAATAGTGGTAAGGGGTTCCTTCTCTCATCCTGACTGACTACATCACAGTTGCCCTGGCGTCATTGTTTGTTTCATTGTTTTTTGACGCCTCAACAGTATCCAACCAGTACAATCAATCCAGGAAACCTGGGTATGATCGACCGGCAGGATTTTGAGCTGCAGATGGTTGATCTACCAGGCGACTGGTTTCCCTGATGGGTACATGCTAAAGGTCAGTGAAACAATGGTTCAACAGGATCACCAAATGATGTTCTAGCTCCACAGCACGAATGCTGCTGTAGAAGGCTCAAGAGTCGTGTCTCGCTCTTATTTTCTCCGAGTTTCTTCCCTGGATCTCAATCCAAACTCGGCACAGCATGAATATCGGACTCGCGGTTGAGCACTCCATCCAGTTGCCTTTCCTCTTCAACGACGACTGCTTAGCAGCAGACTCTACAGAGGCTGTGGCGGGGCAACGTTACCTCCAGACCAGTGACTACTCAACCAGGGTGGTTTATCGCTGTGTCTGTCCTTGCTGATTATGGTTTGTCGACATTTATGGGTGCCTATAGCGGCTGGTTTGCTTTCTTTTTTGTTACTACTGGATATTGCTGGCGGTGTGTTTTGCATGATGAGGAGACCAACAAATAGAATTTTCAACCATATCAGGGATACATGGTGGTTTCTCAAAACAGGGGTACCCCCAAATCATCCCATATCTATCATGGTTTATTAATCTTCCAGCCAATTGTGGGGTCCCCGAGTTTGAGAAACCACCACATGCTGAAGGAAGATGTGATTCGTATTGATGATCTCGTTATATCTCTGGGAAATTTCCGCCGGGTGTCAGGACCTGAGGAATTGTCCTGGTACTCGTTTCAATCCATCAACTTCTGGGATCATGGGTACCACTACAAAGCACCTGTGTTTGGCTTTGGGCAGGGCAAGCACCCCTGGTGGTAAATCAGTCGTTGTGCCTTGGATGGGGTGGTAAGGCACTCATTGTGGCTTCAACCTTTGGGGTCAGCGCCATGAGCTCGCCACAGATCGATTTGGGCGAAGTGTCCGGAATCTTCGAGGATGAAATCAGCCCTCCTTCGGCGCCCGAGGCTGCGGAAGGGAAGCCATGGTCCAGTAGTTCATGACTGGGTGGTGTCCAACGTGTTTTATTTTCCCTAGGAAGTACTACTGTAGTAGTTATCAACCAATGGTTGGTTGACTTGTCTTTTTCACAGGGCTTGAAACCACCAACCAGATGAGTTGGGGTGGGTTCTGACTATATTTGGATCTCCCATTGCTGGTGGAATAATGGCAAAGACTCATTCGTATAGTCATATGGCATCCGTTCAAAAATGCTTGATAGGCTTTTAGTCTCCGATGATCATATTAGAACTGTGGATGTTGTTTTGTCAATTTCGCCACAAGGCGGCGTCATGTATATATGCAGTGATTTTGCTTTCCCCCATGGTAGCGCTAGTTTCGCGCTTGTTTGGCACTAGTTTTTTTGAATCATGTATTTGTTCGCATCCTTTTCAATTGCGATTTTTCTCCATAGCCTTTTTCCTTCTTAGTCTCAAGCTCATTGGTAAAGACAACATGTCTATACCAGATACTTGTCGTTATCTCGATGCGTTGGGTGACTTTCGCAATCCATGATCTCCACAATTTCCCCAAAGTTGCAGACCAGTGAAAACGTTCCTCTGGCGCTAGATCCGCGCTAGAAAAAACCCGCAGACCAAGACCCTGCCTCACCAGACCTTTGTTTTCCTTTTCTGCCACAGCAGACAGACATTAGCTCTAGCAGCGCAGAATAAAACAGGTCCGCGCTAGATACAGTTGTCGAAATCTGACGAAATTGTGGTTCATTGCTATCGTTTAGACGCGGTGTCCCGACAATTGTGCCACAAGGCGGAGCCCCATGGAGCTACGGTATTACGACCGTTTTCAGGAACAAACATTTCGATACGAGCCCATATATATTCAATAGTGAATAGCGGTTCATTACTGTATGTGTTCAAGGTTGAGGAATCTATGACCAAAATGACTAGGAATGTTTGATCAATGGTCGGTAATCATGATTAATCGTGGTAAACAGCGGTTGGTAGTGCGTCATTGCGGACAATTTCCAAAGTTGCATATCTCCCCTTACACAAGGCGCTATGGTTTTGCAGCGAATCTGTTCACTGTACTGCTTGGCAGGGTGGGTAAGGAGCCAAAGCTTTTCAAGAAAAACGGGCTTGAACCAGCAACTGTTGATTGACGGTGAATGATTTTTTGGTTGGCAGGGTGCAATAGCTGTTACACAGCAATTGATTTCGATACACTGATGAACCGACCCATATCATCGTACATTCACCCAACGTGCAGGGTGCCCATAGTAAGCCAGTTTCATCAGAACCAGAAAGCCCGTCCGTTGCTCAAGGCACAGTTCCTGGTGCCGCTAAGAAGTTGGTTTATCTGCGGCTCAACTATTCTAAACAAATTGTAATCTAGTGAACTCTGGTGAAATCAGAAGTTGGTTTATACATTGGCTCACCAGATTATAATCTAAGCATCTAACCCTATGCTTCCAGTTCCCACGAAATGGTAGGTAACCAGCTGGTTTCCACCATTGGTACAACTGGGGTTGGTTACCTACTATTTCATGGCAACTGGAAACCTAGGGTACACTGATGAAATCTGGTGAAATCTGTGAACCGATTCATGAACCATTATATACATCAACCATGAAGCCACTTGAGTATTCAGGATTATCAACCACCAGTTCTTTTAATATGAATACATATCAATACTAATCATTATATGAACCATTATATTCATCATTCACCATTCACTAGGAACCATAAACCACTGACCATGGACTAGCTGGACAGTTGCATGCTTGGCCTCCCACCAGCGATTTTACTGCGCTGGGGACACGCCGAGGTCCAGACACCTTCCGAACCTTCGCAGGGCGTTCCAACGTGCCATGGCTGACAGCGCGCTTGGTGGGTCCTTCCCAACCTGGTGCTCACCCAGGTGGTTTCACGACCGTACTCAAGCATTATTACGTATCAGTTTCCTATGATCAGCGACCATTACGAATCATCTTGTGAATCTTTGACTAGGTATGGATTTACCCAAGTTGTTGGTCTTTAGCAACCAGCTAATCGTTTGAATACATGCATGCATTGGGAACAGAATGATATGGCCAAGGTCTACACTTGTGCACCCTGCGCAGGAGGTCGCTTCATGCTGTTGCCACGTTTCCAATGACCCAACTGATCATAGCTTGAGATCATGACTCAATGAGCTGGTTTTGTGAATGGCTGTCATTAATTCTCTGGCCTAGGTTGTGTTTTTTTGTTCCACTGGTTAACCAATGAATGATCAATGATCAATGTTCAACCATTATTAATTTGCATGATGTGTATTCTTGGTTTAACAGACCATCCTAAACCAATTCTTCTTGAAAATATAAAACCACCCATCAGTCGATTCCATTGGTTCCTGAAAGTCGATTGACGATCGTGTCAATGGTGGTCAACCATGGCTACTAAACCTTCACCATAACACAGCGAGCAACCTGGTGACTGGCGCTGGGACAGCGCCTCTCAACCAGCGGGGATGGCCATATGGGCGTTCGATTTTTGGTCGATGCAGGTGTTTGTCATTTAGCTAGTTTGCTGCTTGCACATGAACTTTGAAGCAACAAAGATGGAAATCCTGCATATCGCAGATGCTCAGATGCTGATAAACATAGGAAGAATTGTGCTACCGCAAAAAGAATTCTTGGACTCGCTGCTTCGTTCAAAACAAAGAAACAAACGTCCCTAACCCCATGGCTTTAGTGGCCAATCATAGAACCGTGGCAGCCGATCAAGTGTTTGTAGCCCGAACCATCAAATCATGACCTTTCTGGTTGCCCCGCCATCAGTTCTTTCCGAGGCTTGCCGATGTCAAATCACTGATGAAGCGGCGTAACCGCACTCGGAAGCAGCAGCTGAGACAGAGGCATTTGGATCAATGCCTTTTGCGCTGGGGCTTCAAAGGTTTCTTGACGACTCAGCCAAGGGTGGATTCCGAATTAGGTACCCGTCCCTGACCTAGCCTATTCCAGAATGGTCACTTTGCAGTAGGGAAACAAGCTTGATCTTGCAGTATGGACCGTCCCACGACATGACACTTTGGAATATGCAACTGGAAGTAGAGAGAGTCCCTCGCTGATGGCAGACTGCCATTTGTTGAAGTGCCAAAAAAATATTTGGTTTCTCAAAGGAACTTGGGGGATCCCGCAATTCAATGCATTTGGCAGCACCAACAACTCAGCAAGTGTTGTATGTCGCTGTGGCAATGGCCGTAATTTGCATGCTTTCCCAACCTTCCCATCCCCCTTATGTCAGGCTCTGCCTAGTTGGAGGAAAAGGGTTATGTTGCGATGTGTTGGGAACAAAACAATTTGATAAGTGATAAACAAGCCAGATCACACAATAACAATGCGATTGTTTGTTGACACACCCTTTGGTTGTTTGGTGATGATTTGATTTTTGCAAGCGATCAGCCCACCATTCATCCAGTGCGGGAAACCACAACTCTCGGCTCATAGGTCTTGATGCCAGCATCTCTTTGCAAAGTGCCTGGGCTTGACATGAAATTTGTGACAGGCTCCGTTAAACGAGCAGTGAATTGGTGGAATCAGCTATCCAGCGGACTTGAAATTGAGCAGCACTGTGGAGTTAAAAGTTGACTACCAACGCAAGGTAGGGGGGCCGGCACACGTCCGAACGAATTCTTGTCCTCTCAGCGTGGCATGCCAAGCAAAAGGTATGGGGGAGATTGCTTCAAGAAAGGGTTACTGAGTTACTGATTCTCAAGCAGTCTACTGCTGTGTTTGTGGGCATAAGTCTCACCTGTCTCGATAGTGCATCATGCACGATCCAAACCCGATGACGGGATAGGATCGTGTCCCAAGAATGCATGGCAGTTGGCCACTTCAAAAGTGGAATTCCAATTGAATCAAGTGTCGTTTGGTTTGAGAACCCCCCACGCTTTGCTGAGAGCTTTGCTGCCCCCTCATGAACTGCCGTTTGGTGACGGTTCCAAACACTTTGTATACATTTTCGATAACTGAGACATGTGTATACATACAATATGTATTTACATCATATTGAGCGTGGCATTTATATATACATTTATACATACAGATGTGTGTATATGCTTTTGTGCACATGCAATTTTTTGTAATTATGTACGACAAACAGTTTGCAATGACTTCGCCGTGCACAAACCCGCTAGTCCCCCGTTGAGTGCGGATCCCTGACATTTGGATCTAGGGCATCCCCTTATTGATGATGCTCAAGGGTTGATGAGTAGTGGTTAAGTGCTTACTTGGTGATGGTTGATGATGACCATTGAGTGCTTGAGTGGTTAAGTTTGATGGTCTCGGGTTTGATGCTTCATGACATGATCTGTATTTTGCAGGTAGTGTTGAAAGATGTTCTTTTGATGTGTTTTTGGATGATGCCAACCAACTCTTCATGGTTTTCTTGCTGGAGGTATTGATGGTGGTTCAATCGACCAACCAGACTCAGCTATAAGAGCTATATAGTTACGTTGTTTTAGTTTGTTTTTTTGTTTTTGAGCCCAACACACTAGTTATATACTGGCAGCCTACAAGTTGGCAACTGTCACATGGTTTGGGTGTTTCTAAGACAGGGGTACACACAAATCATCCTTTTTGAATCATTTTTGATTAGTAATGAACCAACCATATTGGGGTACCCCTATGGCTTGAGAAACCCCTAGTTGAGTCATATCCCAACTGCAACTTGACAGCGATCCCCAATGCCTCAACGAGTGGGTCATCGTTGCCCAGGCGGCGAAGAGATCTATCCCATCCATGCAGTGGCCATGTCTGGAAAGCCTGGTGCCTTGCGCATGGCGTACGTTGGAGGGGGCTCAAGCTGCTTCTGCTGATGGGTTTAGTGGGTGATTTGATGGTTTATCTATGGTTTATCTATGGTTTATCTATGGTTTACCTACGGTTTATGTACGGTTTATCTATGGTTTATCTATGGTTTATCTACGGTTTATCTATGGTTTATCTATGGTTTATCTACAGGGGTTTATCGACGGTTTATCTATTGTTTATCTACAGGGGTTTCTCTATGGTTTATCTACAGGGGTTTATCTACGGTTTATCTATGGTTTATCTACAGGGGTTTATCTATGGTTTATCTATGGTTTATCCATGATTTATCTATGGTTTATCTACAGGGGTTTATCTATGGTTTATCTATGGTTTATCTATGGTTTATCTATGGTTTATCTATGGTTTTTCTATGGTTTATCTATAAAGGTTGATCTGGAGACAGAGTGGTTGAATCTATATTGATAAACGATGATAAACCTATACATCTATTTTGATAAACCTACACTTACATATGTGGCAGGTGGCAAGTGCCGGTCATGTCCAAAAGAGGATAGTTGATGGCAAGATATGGCAAGGGCATGAGCACAGAATTGGAGCATCCAACATTATCTATTTCCACACTTGGCAATGCGGCACGGTCACGGAACCCATCAAGGGACGGTTTCTCTCAGGTGTCAGCTTGGGGGAGGGTGCAAGCAAAGCGGAATCTTGTACTCTTAAAATGGGTCTAGAGTCTATGTAATGGTGAATGAATATTGACACGGTAGCTATTTGGCTCTGTTAATCTTATGTACCAGCCGGTCATAGTAGCTTAAAGTTAAAAACTCTGCATGCGCACGGATGATTGGCGAAAAACTGACTACACTCTGGCAGCCTTCCACGTGGACCTCAATGAAACAAGGCATTTTGCTGCTCCTGGTCCTTGCTGAGCATACGGCGCAGGGTCCCGCTAACCAGCTTAGCCAGATGATCACAGGACGCAAATCCCTGGTGGTTAATTGATAGCCACATTCATAGCCATCAGCCATCCTTATTTCAACAGGCTATGTGCTGTACTGGAAGCCCTGGTTGCTTGCTGCCATGGTCCTTGTGTGGGATTCCCAGGAACTTTGATTTACCACAGCCATACGTTCGAGTAAACGTTGATGAAGTTACAGGTGTGTACACCCTGAATATTTGTTGATGTACAGTCTGCAGTAAACAGAAGACCATGATTTGCGGTAGAAAAAAGATCCTGGCTGGCAGCATACAGCAAACAACAACAGGCTAGACTACAGCTTTAGGACAAAACTAACTGATACTAAATCCAGATTGGATTTTGCGTTGTAAAGCAGCTTGAACGCAGCCAATCGCTGTACAAACGGGCTCACATCTCGCAGGTCTTCTCCGCATGATGCTGAACCAGGGCGTCGATCCAGAACAGAATCTGGACCCATGTGGGAGTGGCAAAAGTCACATATGGCTATGGGTGAAAATGATTGAGGATGATATGGGGTGATGAACATCCATCTGCCAGCTATTTTGATGTTCATTGGTAGTACAGGATTTTGACCCATATCCATATATTGGAAATCAGTATCCCGAATAGATTTTCTGATAATGGCTTTGCGAATGGTTGATGGATATCCGAGTCAGCTGGTTCATAAAGTAATAGAATAGACTGCAACTATCATCTGGATCTCCATTCTAGTTGAAGAGGATATCTCACGAGCGAAACCTGCACTATAGTGGGAAATCCGCAATAATAACAACTCCATGAATTGAACCGACCATAGCTGCTACTAAGTACGCATAGTTTACTAGCAGCGGGATCTCCCATTCTGTCCTGACATTCTTGGCTTGTCAATTAGTCTTGCTTATCATCTACCAGAACCAGCTTTTAGTGGTTGTCGTCGTCTTTGTGGTTGTTGTTGTGGTGGTGATGTTGCAGTCATTCTTGTCTTTGTTGTGACTGTTGCGTTTTTGCCAGTGTTGTTGTTGATGTTGTTGCTGTTGTTGTTGTTGATGTTGTTGCTGTTGTTATGGCTGTTGTTGTTGCAATTTACCTCGTTGCTCCTGCTGATGTTGCTGTTGCGAAGCCGCTATTGCCGATGATACACCATTTCCAAAAATCCGAGTTGAACTGCAAATTTGAATAACGAACCATCATCAAGTCACCATCAAAAATTCTGATTCCTAACCTTTATTCGTCATTATGCACCTTCATGATTGAATATCATTGGTCGCTGATTGCTTTTTGCGCGTCTTCAACTGTCTGGGAGTTTCCTTGGATTGGCTTCCCTATGGCATGAGCATCGCTCAGACTAGCTCAGTATTTCAAGGTTTGGAATACAGCTTTCCCAAGCAATATCACTGGAGAGCCCATGAAAAATGTATATGAATTTGATGGCAAAGGTTGTTTTGCAGATGCGAGAATAGTTGCAACAACAGTGGCCTGTGTGTATGCATGTCATTGTGTTTGACCATTTGAAACTACGACCCATTAATTGATGTAATTCTCAAAAATTCTATCAAAATCACCATTGTTGTTCTGAGTGGTCAGCTATACTACAACAATCTGAGTACAAGTAGTCCATAGAAATCTGAGTATAATACAACAACTTGAGCAATAACAATACTACACAGATTCTTGCTGCGTTTAGTTTGGCATGTTCAATACCTGCTGCTGCACGCATTCTGCACTGGGCTCGCTGCTGGACTCAACGCCGTGATCCCGGATTTCAACTGGAGAGATGATGACCTGGCGAATGCGTAAGCGATTCGACCTGGCTCTGAATTCAGATTGCGCACCTGGATTGGGCACTCCAACCGCCGTTGGTCCCATGTCCCATGGACAAAAAGTCGCAATTTGCGTTGAATTCTCCATGAAAAGCCTCGAAGCAATCTTGGTATACTCATCTAACAGATCTGAACAAGTAAAGAACTATTATGATCACGACTACCCATTACTATCATAACTAGTACTTAGTACTTTTCAGGGGTACCCCAAATCATCCAATATTAGTCATTTACAGTAGTAAATCAACCATTTTTTGGGTCTCCCATGGCTTGAGAAACCACCATGTAATATAGTTGGTATATCCCCCATTATTGTTGCTCATGATCCCCTACTAAATTAGCCATTGTTAGTGTTTAACCCCTATAAATCTAGATAGTCTCTAAATCTATGGATGTTTACCAACCCCTCGGTCCTTTCTGAGGAAAACATCTCATGGTCGGACAGCTCTGTGGATGGCCAAGTGGCAGGCAGATCCTTGGATTGCCGGGGAGTTCGCCGCAGACGAAAAGCTTGGTTTTGGTGAGTGTCAATGGCTATCCATGGTGATTACTGTTGATTAATGGCTATACCAGAGGTTGTACTAGCCATGTTTTCATCGTTGATTGTCAGGGGCTGTACTGATGAATGAGGCTTAGTCATTCGACAGCAGTGATAAAATGATTGGTACAGTCTGTACAGTTGACTAATAGAATGGTCAATAAGGTACAATGATCTGTGATTAGTTGATATATAGTGGTGGGCGATTCGCCAAACAAAAAACAACAATAGCCCGTGCATGATGGTTTCAGTAATGTGCGATGGAAAACGACTGCTTATCTTACAGAGGGAATACTATAAGTCATGACTTGGGAATCCAGGTGATGTGTGTGTGTGTTTGTTAAGCAGGAGAACTAGCATCAACTAAATTGAGATGTAGCCACGCAAGCGTTAATGGTAGTTCATGGTAGTTCTATGTTGATGGATTGTGGGGCGTCCAACTGGCCATGGAGAACCTCCGAAGCCGGGGTGGTTCCCCTTTTTGATGACAATGCATGAGAACAACCGACTGATTTGTTTCATGTTGTGGTGAGTGGGAAGAAAAGCACAACAGTTGCAACTGTTGGTTCATCGTGAGCCTGTGACTTTTGCCGGTTGCGGGTAGATGTTGATATTGTTGATGATCAGGAACATGGCTGTGTTTAGTTTGGATATGTTGGATCTGAATGGTCAATGACATACAAATTCACGTTTGGTAAGTGTTGACAATGGTTTGTACGCAGGGTAGCATTTGGTGATGTACGGTGTGTAGAAACACGTTCCAATATGTTATAGCCGTTGGTTGTTGGTAGGGGCGTACAAGCACCATCCTGTTGCTCGGTAACGTTAACATGAATGCTTAGATCCTTGTTCCATGGATTGATGACCATGTTCTGACCAACATAAATCAACAAGCACATCAATCAACCATGGTTTCGACAAGTTGCCATCGAGTCGACATGAGTCAACTATGGCGTACTGATCACATCTCCTGAGTAGCTGCCTGGAAGCTACAGCGTGCACCTGCTGAAAC
>VSDK01029651.1:265336-301943 GCA_009767595.1 Symbiodinium kawagutii | reverse complement strand
CTGAACGGTTGGGATTAACATAGTGCAGCTATAGTGGGTACCCGCTGAAATGGTCACCCATTATCGTTTGCTGAGGCTGACACCAAGCAGTGCCAGCTATGGAAACTTCTCTACATTTCTCTACCGAATGGATCCTACTCGATTATTGTTGATCATCACCTGCGGCCATGATTTGCAAAGGTGAAACGAATGTTTTGACAAATTTTCCAACCCAATCATGATTGATGATTGTTGGATAGGCCACTTTTTCGTGGGTGGCAGATGTTCTTGCTTGGCACCGTGTGTGCAGGCAAACCAAAAAAAAGGCGATGATGGGATTCTTCAGGTGATCGGGAAAGATGGTGGGGGTGATGCATCAGTTGATGAGAAAACTCGAACAGATGTTCAAACATGTGAATGGTGAGCGTTTGTCGTTAAAGTGGTTGATAGTTGTTGTCGATGGTGAATTGCTGCCAATCGTGGATCACAGTGGTTACAGTATATAATAATTGAGATAACAGACCATTTTGATCATCACGTTTCACTTGTGTTTTCTCATGATGGCTGTTAATGCTGAATAATTGTTGATCATGGTGAATCGGCAAATCAAAGTCTACCATCAACATCTATCAGCCACAGGGGGTAGCCAGAAAATGGATGGTTTCCCACTTCGGCGACTGGGGAGTATACTCACGGAGATACCGTTGTCATTCATCGTTGGATTCAACCGACCTCAACTGCTGTTGGGTATGATCCGAAATGGGGCAGCGCCAAGTGTGAGGGCAAAGCCACCAGTTTAAGGAGCGCTGGCAGCAAATCATTTATGGAAACCGCCGTTTGCAGTTGATCTATGTTGGGCATGGCCCGCTGCTTATCATCAGATCACCCACCAGTGTTGTCATCCCGCAATTCCTGCGCGGATGATCACCGAGCTGAAAGTGTTGCTGACATTTGCTGCAGTCTTGGCAGAGCTTGCACTACTCACAACAACTCAGGAGGTTGCCATCATCAACTCAAGTGACACCTAACACAACGGGGGGTTCCCACTACTTTGTTTTGTTGATGATGGGTGACATTGGATTTCACCTAATTAAATTTGTTTGACTGAAATCGCTATGAAATATGTGTCGGGTGAGGTAGAACGAATATCGATGATCTTATGAAGTGAGCTGGAATGTTACAAAGCTGGTTCACACTTCCCAGCAATGATGTACCTGCTAGCTTGATGTGTTCAGGAATGCGTACGTACGTGCGCTGTATCATTTGACATGGCCACTGCAAGAATTCCACTCGGATATAACAGACTACAAACAGGCCTTGTCACACTTGTATGCTGACATTCAAATCATAGCTGTCACAGCGGATATGGCCATAGCTACATGAAATGTCACCAAGGGTTAGGTAGGTTTGGAGAGCTGGATCCTGTATGTGCCGTTGTTTCAGTGGGTTATAGATCCACAGGTCGTCCTCCTCATCATCATCATCATCATCATCATCATCATCCTCATCCTCATCCTCATCATCATTTGCCTACTATCCTCCTTACTATCCTTTCCATCCTTAGGGGACCTCTCCCCCCACCCTCATCACCATCACCATCCAGGTCATCGAGCTCCTTCATGAGCCTCAGCGGACGCTGTCCATGCGCCACTTCGTAACGACGTCCTCCGACCGTTTGACGACCTCCACGGCCGGGACGTCGCTGGGAACCATCACCGAGACCTCCACCGAGACCGACGACACCGAGACGGTGACCGACGCGTCCTTTGAGGCCTCCATGGAGGCGCCCAGAGCAGTGATCGTCCATGGAGCCTCGGTGGTGATGCCATGGAGGGACATCAGTTGATGACTGGTGGTGATGCCATGGAGGATCATGGAGGTACATCAGTGACTAGTTGGTGGAGTTTGATTGACATCTTTAGTGAGGGACAAGTAAGTAGGAGAGTAGATTGACTCCACTAATATGTTTCCCGATTTTTCAGAGGCGTTAGCACCACCAACCCGGTGAACTACCGCTATGGTTTGGAGCATCTTATTGTGGTTCCAGAACCCATCAAAGAATTTACTTGCACAATCTTTCACATAGATATAGTTTAGTATAGCGTAGCATAGCATAGTATAGTATAGTATAGTAAAATATAGTAAAGTATAGTATAGTATAGTATAGTGTCATCATGTGGCATCATGATTGTTGAATGATCCCATCAAGGAGTTTGCAATAATCAAGAACAATAATGATGCCCATTCAGGAGATGACCAAGAACTTTCCAGATGTAATGCTCAGCTTGGTCGTTATCCTTCCAGCTTGCCTGAGGACAAAGTTGCGTGGTGGAGCTGTAGGTCTCTGGAGATGCAGAACGACCACCTTCTGCTTCAGGTGTCAAGAAAAACAGCATGTTTCTCAAGCGTTGGTTGTTAATCATCATTAACCATTGGCATGTTTGATGCACATTTCGGACCATACAACATGTGATTCAAAGCTTGAGATAACACTGCGGAATGATGCGGATGAGAGTGCCACAAGCGCAAAGACAAAGTTCCGGTCTCAGTGACCCCCTGCCTGGTGCATGCGCACCCAATGTTTCTTCCGCGCTACAGGCTTTTTTTCTGAGCAGCGCGTGATATTTTGCATTTATTTCGCCAGTTAGATTGATTCTGGCTTTTCCTATACCAACAACAAATGAGGTAGCATGTAGCATGTCATTTGCGACAGACGGCTTTTCCATGCTTTCAAAGAGGCAGCATGTGATTTTCCGCTTGATGGTTTTTCCGGTCGACGCTTTTCCTGCCTCAACAGAGAGGTAGCGTGTGATTATGCCGGATGGTTGTTCCATGCTGTTTTTCCTCCAAGACAAGTGAAGTCATGTGTGATCATTGATGGTTAGTGGCTGATGGATGATGAACAATACAGGTCAACGCTGCTTAACAACCACAACCACATGGTTTGATTGTTCTTTGACATGAACTCCATGGCTATTCATCAATGATCTCAGTGACTCACGTTTCGACTGTAAACCACTTCAGTTCGCCACACGAACCCAACATGTGATGGTCGATACTAGCTGTTAGCTCCAAAAGTGAATATAATTCTTAATCTGTACTGTAAAATCTGTATTTTCATGTCTTTTCCATTGAGTTTTGGTGTGCAACTGCTGGTAACACCGTGGCCATGGTACACCCAACTGTGGAGTGCACCTAGTCTGCTGCGAAGAGACCTGCGCGAAAAAGAGGAAGTACTGAAAAAGGTTGGTATACCCCTGCTGTGGTTGGTGGGTATCCACGAGATAGCCACGAGTATTCACTATCATTTTATATCATTACATATCATTACATCATTGTTGCTTACACTGGCTTACAACTCACAATCGCTGACCAGCCAGTCAAGCAACGACCACGTGAGGTCGGAAGCACCAGCCAGTTTGGGAAGTATTACAATAGACAGTAGATGAATCAGTGCCGAACGCTATATATCAACCAGAACTCACTGGTGAAGCTGACGATTCTCAACCACCATTTGCAAGGATGATTCACCACAATCATGATGACCCTCATGGTCAATCATGGTTGTTCATCATCGTCAATCATGGTTCATCATCGTCGATCATCGTTCATCATGGTCAATCATGGTTCATCATCATGGGCAATCATGGTTCATCATCGTCAATCATGATTGTTCATCATCGTCAATCATCGTTGTTCATCATCGTCAATCGTGGTTGTTCATCATCGTCAATCATGGTTGTTTATCATCGTCAATCATGGTTCATCATCGTCAATCATGGTTCATCATCGTCAATCATGGTTCATCATGGCAATCATGGTTCATCATGGTCAATCATCGTCAATCATGGTTAATCAGTTAATCGAGTCATGGTTAGTCATGGCTAGTCATGGTTAATCAGAGCTATAGCCATCATTTCCAACATCTACTGAAGCACCTGACCCTTCAGCACCGGCTGATTTGGGCCACGTGCGAACCCACCTGTGGCCTCCAGGTTTGATCGTGCAGTACGATGCCATGCCGTGGTTCCAACGGGCGGTGTATGACACCAACAGCTTCCAGGCGCCGGCGGGAACGGGGAACCCGTGGGAACCATGGATCTTCCAACCCAGAGACCAACCCAGAAACCCGGTTTGTTTTCGAAACATGTTCTGGTTGGTGGTATCAAACATTTTTAATAATTTTTATACATTTTTCATTTTCCAAGGTAATCATTGATAAATGGTTGGTGGCTCCGGACCCCTCTGGACGAGCGTTTTTGCATGCGTAATTCTGCTTGTAGCAGCGCGTTTATGTGCATTTTACCACACTGGCCGCAGGGTTTCGTAGACGTCGCATGTTTGGGTCTGGGGGATGGGGTTGGGTGGGGCATGTTGACGTTCGTTGTCACGCATCATGGTCACGTTCAGACTTCGGTGTTCATGCATGAGGTCTGACGTACTTGAGGTTCTTGCACCCGTCACAGCATCTTGCTTCGTTGTGGGTTAGGGTCTGGGGGATGGGGTTGGGTGGGGCATGTTGACGTTCGTTGTCACGCACCATGGTCACGTTCAGACTTCGGTGTTCATGCATGAGGTCTGCCGTTCTTGAGGTTCTTGCACCCGTCACAGCATCTTGCTTCGTTGTGGGTTAGGGTCTGGGGGATGGGGTTGGGTGGGGCATGTTGACGTTCGTTGTCACGCATCATGGTCACGTTCAGACTTCTGTGTTCATGCACCATGTTTCAGGGTCCGGAGCCATCAAATAGTCTGTAGTGGTTCAAATCCATAGGTTTGATGTTGACTTGACAATTGTTGCACTAGGTTCGAAGTAAATGGGAAGTTGATGATCTGATGTTGGTTTCCTCAAAATTCAGGACGACAACGCATGGCTGTGGCACTAGGAAAAAATTCAAGGCGGGCGCTCGTCCAGAGGGGTCCGGAGCGTTGGTTGACTCATATTTTTCATAGGGGTTGAAACCATCAACCAGTGTTGTTCAAGAAGACTCCGATTCATAACAGCAGCAATGTTTTGACGAGGAACTGGGGTAGATCGACACCTCTGTATGCAATCTATCCGACCTGAAGTCGTAGCAGATGTTGATTGGCCGATGTCAAATTGGATTTTGGAAACTCCTCATTGCAGGTGAACAGTTGAAGAAACATGTGCTTGTGTGTCCACAAATAGTCGAATCCCAAAACAGTGGCGAGGAAAACATCAATCATTAGCTGCTAATGTATTGTCCGAAATGGTTGGCATCCTACTTGGATATGCAGTTAGGGTCCTTTCCCTGGGTTGGCCATTGTGAATGGTTCCGATCAAAGAGGTGGGTGAAGAAATGATGAATGTCACCAGAAGCTATGTACTTTAGCTACCATGGTTGGCCATCATTGGCCATCCATTGGTCCAATTAGGTGCCTATGTGGGGGTTTATCCAGCCGCAGGGAAAACCCAAAAATGGTTGGTTTATTACTATTAATTAAAAAATATTATAAATGCTTCATAAACTGGATGAAAACTGGGGGTGCCCCTATGACTTGAGAAACACCCAAATGATGAACTGTTCAAAATGATCAGTTTTAGTCTTGAGTCAAAAACCACCAAAATCCACCAATTTTGAAAAGCCACCACATCTCATCACCTTCACCCAACTCTCTGGAAGAACGGCCGGGCACAGGAACATGCAGACTGGCTGAAGGGCTGGCGGCAGGCGCTGACGGAGCCGGTAACCAAGGGCGGACCGGTATGACGAGTTGGTGATTCGAAACTGTTGCTTAGTGAACTGTGACGAAATTGATTGATAGTTTTCATGGTAATAAGATGTAATAAGATGGGATAATGACCAAGCAGATTAGTATGAACCGTGACAAAACATTAGTTTTTCAATAGGAAACTTATGAAATTAATGTTAATTCCTAGGAAACAACTCGTGTGACCGTTGTTTTGGGCATTAGTTGTTTATTAGGAATTAACTTCTACTGCAAGACTACTTTTGAGACATGATTTACCATTTTTGACTGTTGCAAGTCAACAATTATCAACCATCATGAGCCATCATTGAACATTACCCCAAAACCAAGTTTGGTGGTGATTTATTTTGACTAACTATAAATGGTTCATACGCACCAATACTAGGTGGTTTGAAGCAGCATTTGACATTCGAGACATTGGGGCGCTAACCACGCTAAATCAAAGGCTGAGTTAGTTTTTTTTTTTTTTTGTTTTGTTTTAATCATTTTATTGTCCCCAATATTTCGGATATTGCACAAAGCTTCTAATCTTTGTGAATTGAATCACCATCCGACCTCCTATTCACCCCGTGGCCATCAATGTATGAGCCATGAAGTACCTGCTCTGCACCAGCTGGGGTAGGTAGCGTGTTGGATGAACACTGACCGCAGAGTGCAGCCCAATATTTCGGATGGTCGGTTGATTTATGAATACTTTTCTCCGAATGACCAGCAGATATGTGATGTGGGGAATGTTCGCCAGGAGTACGAGGGGTACGGCGTTTTGACCCACAGCATTATACCCACCAATGAAGGTTATTGGCTTATAGTGATTAATATTAATCAACATGTTAACAAAATGGAAATGGTATGGTTAACCTGCAGTGGTTGACCTACCATGACCTACCAATATGTTATCCTAGGTTATGTTAACCATGGTGGTCCAAATATGTTGACCTACCATGACCTACCCGTTACCGAATTTGCTGCCACTTTGGACGCCAGTGGCCAGGAGTGGTCCGAGAAGCTGTCGTCAGGTTGGATCACCAGCTGAGAGTCGCTAGATCTCACGGTGACGAAGGGTGAAGTGAAATTTTAGTAGTGCGTAAGATGATGGTTAATGATTTCTTACAAGATTAGTAAAAATAGGATGATTGTTTTGATGATTGTTTTGTAATAATTACCCATATTCATGATGAAACTCATTCAAAGCAAAACTCATTCTAAGCGTGGCTGTTGGGCAACAAACTAGTGGGATGGTCCCGGAAAGGAGGGTCATTAACGGATCAGTATGCAACATAATATGGGTATAATGGCAACCCCAAAACCAATGGTTTCACTAGTAAAATGAACATGTTTTGATGAGTTATTAGGTATGGCTTGGCAAATACCCATATTCCACCGAGCTGGTACCGTTTCTGTGAGAGGAGGCTTCCACATTCGCATCACTTGTCAGACCTTTCTCACCGGTGTATAGATGTGCAGCTGGGGTTGCGAACTGGGATACAAACATGATTAGAAACCCTATGAGGTAGCTTACGACCCCTATAACCATGGTTAGTTCTCAGTTACTAACTGGGGATGCACATCCAGGTAGTTGAAAGCCTGTGGGGCCTGCAAGATGACCCTCTGTTTATAAAAGAATCGATCGAATCTATACCTATTCTATAGTAAAAGTATTCAATAAGATATTTCATGTCATCACATAACAGTACTGCTTTGCCGTGAGCATGCACGGCTGCAACTCACAGACACAAGCCATGGTATTCAGACCCACGGTAGCAAGATGTTTTGTCAATACTGGTTGGCAGTGCTTAACATGTTTTAAATATTTCCTCCATATTTGGGATGGTTGGGTCATTTACACATGGTGGGGTCTCAAAATAGGGGTACCCCACATCATTCAATATTGGTCATGTATAGCAATAAACCGCCTAATATTTGGGGTACCCTATGGCTTGAGAAAACACCATGTTCTTCAGATGGATTGAAACCACCCACTCGAACAGTTTCAGGCTCTCTACCGTTGCCACCTGAACTTCCACTGTGTCAAGCTGTTCGTAAGCAACGGATGTTCTGACCAAGATCAAAATATCAAATAGCATCAACATGTATTGAGTTAACTATTGTAATAGTTGGTAAATATTAGATGTTCTCTAACAACTAAAATTTATATACTGGCTAAGTATAAAAAAAGGTCAGATAGGTTGCCCAAACGTAGTTCCAAGGCATAATTTGCAGCGGTTCCATATTGACTTCTGTTTTTTTTGCTTGGGGGATCTTGGGGGTAATTGTAAGGTCAACCAACAGCAAGAAGAAACCAAAGGGCGTTGCCTCCAGCACTTACATCAGCATTGCTCAGACAAACAGCTAACTTGCATGGCAGGTCATGATAGATGCCAATGAGGCACTGTGTATCCATGGCTGAGTGGCACGATCCAGTAAGCAACCAACTGCCCAAAAATCGAAGAAAGAAAGCCGAAGATCAGCTCAAACATAAATAATTCATGACCTACAGTAAGATGGCCTAGCACAGATGTGGATAACCACCATGATCACTAGGAAAGCTCGCCCAAAATGGCTGTGGGTCAAAACCCTGTACCCTGGTTCCCCTATCATTAACTAGGCTGTTTCCCTTATTATTGTTGGTCATTATCCCCCATGAAATTAGTCCGTTAATATTGACCCATAGCCATACATAGTTGGTACATCCCCTAGTACTGTTGCTTATTATACCCTATTAATAACCATTCACCAGCTGTTATTGGTTAGTTGATATTGACCCATAGCCAAATGGGTAGTTGTCCAAGTCGATGATCAGCCCCAGGCCGCCGGGGCAGCTCAACTGCTCAAGCTGCGCCTGCGCCCAGCGGCGGCCTGCAATCAGCAGTGGAGCTGGCACAGGCCAAGAGACAGCTGAGTGGGTTATAGCCATAAACTTTGCTGGGGATCTTCCATAAAGACTACAATGCATATTATATCAATTATATCTATGTATATATATTTATATTTATATATTTTATATTTGTCTATATAATATAGATATGTTTCTTATTTACTCATTCATGTATTCACTTCTCCATGTATTCATTTATTCATTTATTCATGTATGAATTTTTGTTCATTTCTTGATTTATTCATATGTATTTATTCATTTATTGATTTATTCTTGTATGTGTGTCTTTATTGTTTATTCAGATTGTGTATGTATATGTGAATATGCATGATATACACAAATGTGTTTAGAAAGATGGACGGAGCCATAAACTTAGCTGTTCGTGGCGATCCCGACACTTTCATATGTTGCTTCTTTTTGTGGTATGGATGGATTTGCAAGGATTTACCAGGTTACCATATCCACTAAAAGATCAAGTCTTAACAAGGGATCTATAAGCCACCAAGATAGCAGCTGGATAACCAGTGATGATTGTGGTTGTACCTGCTCATGATGGTTAATTATTGAATGCTGAATCACAGATGCTGTGCGCTTGTTGGTCACTCATAGCCATAGCTGGTGATTTACCATGAATTCCTGGGGAATCCAATGCTGTTCCAGGATTTTTTCGGAACTATAATAATTAGCTGCTTAACTGCTTGTCAAAAGTTAATCATAGCATATCATAGCAACAAAAACAGTAAGCACAGGCTATTACGAATCAGTATTGCAAAGCTTAGATGGCTGATGATTGAACAACTCATCTACGTTGGGGCGGTTGCTTACTGTGATAACTGTGATGGGAGATCATGATCATCTCCAGCTTACCCGATAAATAGCTTGCGATTCATGTCAGCATTCTCATCATAAGTAACCAGTCGCCAATGCTCTCATGTTCATTGATACTGATTTACCAACTCACAGATATTACCATGGTTGATAACTTTTTCTGAATCTTCTCATATTCTTGGTGAAGAAGCCCTGCTTCCTGTGGTTAGACTCCTGTGGGCCGGTCCGGCCGCTACCATCACCCGGGTTCGCCTTTCGGCAATCAGAACTTTGCAGACGTGACGTGGTTGTGGTTTATCATCCCGTGGTGAACATCCCAACATATCCCCACATACAGACTCTTTTGTTCATTTATGGGAGGTTCAGCTTGGGTTTAGGACCCACTGCCATACTGTACTTACAAATTTGTGGAGATTGGGATCAAACTTGCTTGTCCTGTTCAGCACAGGATGCTATCAAGACGGCCGATGGTGATTGGAGGGCGGTTGGGGTGCCAAGATCGGTGCAGAAAGCCTTTGGCAAGACTCGTTGAGTGGTTTGCCCAATTAGCAACCATGTAAGGAATATGCACTAAGAATCGTTGGCCATATCCTTCTCTACATGCGAAAAACCGCCGGTCTTAGCATTGTGTCAGACAATCTGTGGGAAATTTGCTGGAAGTCAATACCGACTACAGCTTGCAGTATCCGAACAGTGTGGGTCTGGGAGATGCTAACTGTTTGGATGTTCGGGGTTGATCCACGGCTGGGAAAGCACAAGGACTTGGGTCATCTCTTTAAGAAAACGTCTTGTGTTTGGGCGGGATTTTCTCAGAAACCCATTTTTGTTTGGGCAGGTTGATGAAGTAGATCTGCAGGCCATTTGCAAATCCGGCAACCCCAAAAAAGAGAACCCAAGAGGACCATAGCAGAGGCCATCAGTCAGGGTTTGTGGCACTCAGCCAAGCTCTCAAACTTTCACAAATTTTCAAAGCAGCAGCTCGTGTCACAAAAGGCAAAGGGGATTGGATCTGTGGCTGTTTCATGGGACTCGGCGTTTGAAATCTGTTATTGTGTATGCACGTTCCAAACAAAAGATGGCCATCATGACCGTTCCCTAGATAGCTGATCCTAGTCCCCCACGCATTGTCCCAACATGATTTCGGAGTCTCCAATGATGCAGGTGATAATGAACATTGTTGTGTTTAATCAGCCAACCATGGCCAAGCATTGTCAATGAATCACTAGCTACGTGCCCAAGATCATCAACGTGACCACCAGAAAAGAAATGTTTCTCAGCCCAGCTCAACCCAAGAACTGTTCTCAAAGATTCGTTCTAAGTTTTGTTCCAACCCTAGACCCTGTCGGGTGCATAGCATTTTCCATTCTATTTGTAGATTGGATGATCATTAAAGATCATCAACTACCACCACTGAATGCCATTATAAACAACATGTGGATTCATCAAACCCCCCAGTTCTCCCCGTTGTTTCGCAGGTCCGTTACGCCCAATGATGACTCGCCATGGTCGCAGTGCCAGGCGGGGATGGATGTGGTGCTCGACGAGGTGATCAACTTGATGGAAGCCGAAGTGGACAACGTCCCCTGGAAGGGGTTGGCCCTGGCGGACGTTGGAGCTGGTGGATGGTGATGAATGATCTACAACTAGGATCAGTCATGCTCCATGATAAATGATGAATGAAGAATCTCAAAATGATCAGGGAGGTAGGAACTGATCATGTAGAATCATGAACCCATCGGAATGCTGTGATGATTCTACAACTATGATCAACTTCTTAATTGAAATTTTTGAACCATGAATGCTCAATGATGAGTGATCATGAATGATCTACAACTATGCTTTATCAGTTTTCTTTGTTAGATCGTACTGAAGCTAGTTGTGGATGCTTGGAAATGGCATGGTTGGTGGTTTTAGTGATGGTTCATCATCACCCATACCATGGTTTTGTAGCAAAGTCCATCAGTCTTTGGCAACTGGATTGTCAAACGAGGCATTCAACTTCATCCTGGGTGACACCCGTGGAGCCGAGAGAGAATTCCCTCCCTCCCCAAGCTACCAGTGGATTCAACTGCTGCAAAGTGAACAACTGACAGGGCGTAGGTAAAGCATCTGAATAGCAGATGTGAATAGGAATATCTTCAACTGTTTTAAAATGAAGTTGCACTTGCTGTTGGGCATCGGCTTCACAGGCCAACTGCTAGGGCAGTTTCCTGAATGCTTCCGCTGCCGCTTGTGGTTTCTATTGTGCCTCATGTAGCATGATATTCACTTGCACGGTCGATAATGAGTATTCTGGGGTGCAGTTAAGATAGTCAAAAAGGGAATTAGGCTAATTTACCAAAAACATTGTTAATTTAACGACCTTGCTTGCTTTGACTTTTCTGAACGTGTCAACATAACTAGGTAATTGTGTCTATTTGGACTTGTTATATATGCAATCTTATTTGGCATACCTGCGTCAACTCAAATTTACAACAAACTACCCCGTTCCAAACCCACCTGGGGAGCCTTTGAATCACCACATTCCAATAATAGTGATTGCTTCATATACTGGTTGATCAAGCTCAAAGTGAACACATCCAGGTTCCAAACAAAGCTCCTATTTATACCATCCAGGGGCCTGACTTGGAAACAAAACGCCTTGCAACTGCTTGGCTCGCGACATGCACAACAGCGGAGGTAATATGTTTTTTGGACCCCAAAGCTCCCAAGCACATGTACTGTTTGTGGCCATTGTACATCCGTTGTTTCTAAACTCGCTTGGTATGATTTGCATTTGCTCAGTATGCTAGCTTTAGTTGGCTGATTGAGTCAAAGGACATGATCACGTATGACATCATGCATGACACACGTACACACACACACATCATGCTGTGCAATGCTTTGCTCACATCAGATCATTGATCATGGTTGCGCGCAAGACACTTGTGAATGCCAGCGACTCCAGGAATTTGCTAGCGCTAGTGACTGTGTAGGATTTGGCTTTGAGTTTTTTTGTTTGTTCTGCATTTTTCCTTTTTTTGCTAAGTACTGCAGTTGAGCAAATCGCCCTCATCCCTTGTGCAGTCGCTAGCGCTAGCGACTGTGTTGGATTTGGGGGTCTAAAAACATTTCCCACAGTGAGCCAAATGCACTCAAGCAGAAAAACTTGTAACTGCCACTATCCCCTGTGCAGTCGCTAGCGCTAGCGACCGTGTAGGATTGGGATTTCCTCAAAAAATATCAAAAAATCATTTCCCGCACTGAGGCAAAATACAATGAAGGAAATCACCTCGTGCCAGATCGGGGCAGTTTGCCTCGATACCCTGTGCAATCGCTAGCGCTAGCGACTGTGTAGGATTTTGATTATTTCAAACAAATATGTCCAACACTGAACAAAGTGCAGTTACGCATATCGCCCCCCATCCCACGTACAGTCGCTAGCGCTAGCGACTGTGTAAGATCTTGATTTTTCTCACACATAATGCAGTTAAGCAAAGCGCCCCCATCTCCTGTGCAGTGGCTAGCGCTAGCGACTGTGAATGATTGGGATTGTTTGAAAAAATAGTGCAGTTAAGCAAGTCGCTCCCATCTTCTGTGCAGTGGCTAGTGCTAGCGACTGTCTAGAATGTCAATTTTTCGAGCAAAACAAGCGCAGTTAAGCAAATCGCCCCCATCGCCTGTGCAGTCGCTGGCGCTAGCGACTGTGTAGGATTTGATTTTTTCAAAAAATCACTTCCCGCACTGAGCGAAGTGCAGTTAAGCAAATCACCTTGTAACAGAGGGGGGCAGTTTGCCCCCATCCCCTGTGCAGTCGCTAGCGCTAGCGACTGCACAGGGGATGGGGGCGATTTGCTTAACTGCACTTTGACTCTCCAGGAAACAAAACAAAACTGTTATGTTTTCAAAACTTAAATTGCCCAAATCTTACACGCCACTAGCGCGAAAACAAAAATGACCAATGGCTTGGCTGAGTTTGAAAGGAACTACAAACCTGAATCACCATACCCCAGGCTTTGAGTAGAATTTGGTGAACTCACCGAATAATGTGCAATGTCACGCTGACGCTCAGACTTGTTTTGCTCCAGGTCCCAGCTTAGCATCACGGCGCCCAAAGCCACAAAGAGAAAAAACACCAAACCAAAACTAGGGGCTATCAGTAAAGCCAAAGTCAAAGCTGCGGCTATTTCCCCCATTTTGGATGCCGAGAATGCTACTGCGCTTTCTGCTTCAAGCAAGCCCAGTGGTTGTGATGCTGAAGTCATTACTTAACTAAACCAGCTTTACTGGGTCAGGTTGCTATTCTCTCCATGCACATCTTCATGTTGAAGATTCTTAAAGTGTATTAGTTCACCGTTGCCCGATCATCCCGATTCGCACGCAGGTGCACACTACAACTTTGATTTGCTGAGTATCACCACTAAGGGCGAGATGCCATTACTAACGCGAGAAACCATCCCTCATGGGATAGTATCACATGTATCACCTATGGCAAAGGTACACTATTACCATGAGTATGGGAAAGCAAAATAGTTGTAAGGGACACATATTGTTATCTTGGCATCAGGGGGAAATATAATGAGCGAGAGACGCGGAAGCGAAATAGGGAGCCGTTACCAAGTAAAGTTGGGTACTGAATATCCCTCACTATAGGTCAGGCACGACGATCAACAGCGACGTCCAGATCCCATGACTCACCACATGGATGAGATGCATTTACATTGACCATTCACCATATATTGCGAAGGCCATCAGAAAGGAATTGTGCATTGATCACATGAGCCATTATGAAGCACCAGCAGCCATCATTATCTTTATCTTGAAGCATCCTGGTGCATCATCAACCATCATCTTTTTTATTGACCATTATCACCCATCATCAATTATCATAAACGATGCTTATTATTATCATAATAGAGTGGGAATCATTAATAGCCGCCATTTTGCTTGATTATTTTTCATCGACCATTGCTTTAAGCAACATTAACATTCATTGATTAGCCATTATCATGAACTATCAATTTTTACTATATATGTATATATACTATTCGGAGGTAGGTTTCATAAACGATCAGTGTTATAACTGGCAAAATATGACTATGACTACAACTATAACATCAACAGTTTGCTTCTTTGGTGCGTGCATCAGACGGGGAGATGTATATGGCTGGCCCAACCTTCATTTGACTATTTGACTGTCTTAACAGCAGGCCAGTATTGACGAACATTAACTTCCAAAACATATCGAAAATCCAATTAAGACTTTGTCATGTGTCAAAGTTAGTCTCTATTCAGTAGGCATGTGCTTTTGGCCGCCAAGAAAGAGAGTGATGTAAGGCTTCCACTTGTTGTGCTCCGACAATGAAGATAGTGATGCGAGGAGAGGATGACATAAGTTTTCTTGAGCATGTTTAATTGATAGTTAATCTGGTGGGGGTACTCCCATGTGGATGCAATGGCATATCTTGCTGTTGCTGCTTTATTTTGGTAGGTTTTTCTCCAACAAGTGGCTGTTGGTGCAAAGTAAAGTTCAGCTGCCCAATCTTGGGAGGTCACAATGTGAACATGTGATGGGTCACATCAACCCTCCCCTCTGCAACCTTGGTTCGCAGGGAAAAAGTGAGGAAACAGATTGCATCCGATTGCTTTCTTTATTGAATTCTTGAACAGCCTACTGGCAGTTCAGAAATTCCCAAACCCTGCAGTTGTATGTTGGAAGTGTTACACGAGAACAATGCCGATGCACTGTCGAGTTTATCAACTGGGTCAACCCTGTCGCTAGGAGGGGCAACGTTCAACGGAGCAGCGGCCAGAAGTTCTTCCATGTGACTTTTAAAACTACACAATTGTATGTATTACATACTGCCTGGTCTATTTCCGCCATGATTGCTGGGAAGAACCTTTGAGCAAACAGTAGCAGCAATCCACAAAAGATGATTGCACTTTTTGTTGTTTCGATTTTGTGCAAAGATCTGAGCTTTTCCTTTTGCCTGTTTGCCAAGGCCTTTGTTTCGTCAAGAAGCTGCGAATCCTTGTGCCCTGGGTTGGAGATCAACCCCTCCGGTGTTATGAAGAGCTTTGAACGTCCTGATATTAAAAGATGTTTGGATCAGTCGATTGATTTAAAAGTGGCAAGTGTTTTTCGATGTAACCATTTCTAACGAAATTGTATGATATCAGTAAGCATTTCTATTTGTATTTATTGTAACCACCTGTGATTATACATGGATTAACTTCCCAGTTGCTGACAAGTAGGGTCACTGCGAGTCACAACTAGCAAGAAATCTAGAGTACCTCAATTCCCCCTGGAGATGATTTGTGGAACTTCAGTTCTTCCTCGTTTGGTCATGATTTTCTCAAAGCCTGACATATCCTGACCAATTTTAACTTTAAGGTGGTTCCTCGGAGAAAATAAGACCACAAACAGCACCAAAGTTCAAATACTAAGGCTGAGTCCAGTCATTCTCAAAGCTACAATGAAATTCTGTAGGTCTTTTCATGCAAATCATTTTCAAATAAGGGGTTTCGAATTGCTACAAAAGAATAGCCACACTGTTGTTGCATTCTCTTGGTTCACCATCCCTGGGTTTGCGTCGGAATGGCATCGTTGGTCTATCCATGATTCCTGGTATATGTGGCTTGATCATTTTACTAAGTGGTTCAGAGTGAATATCATGCAATCAAAGGTGAAAAGCCACCCGAAACAAGCAGCTTCAACAATCCAACAACTTGCTAACACGAGGGTATCAATAAATGGTGTGCCTCCAGAAAACTGGAATGGCGTTGTCCTGTTGACTTGTTGACCTGTAGACCATGGCACCATCCGGCCTGGGAAATGTCATTGCTGCACGGCAAGCCCGGGGGTTTGATCAACCCTTTGGGTCCAGCGGCACCAGATACCCTTCACAGCTTCCGTGTTTTTCTATTTTCCAGCGGCTACTTACTAGTGGTGAATGATGGTTAATCTGGTTTTTGCTTAGTCACTTATTTTGCCAATCAAACGTACATGTCCAGGGATATACCCCTTGTTTCAGCAGCCAGCCATGATTTCAATCAAAACGAACCAATTCTTAATGATCTATGAAATACCCATCAGCTATGAAGCTGTACTTAGCAAAGCTGGGTGGCTTCGAGGGTCAAAACCCTGTGGTACCCCAGCTGTTCCCATCTTCCAAATGACCGAACTTCTCCAACAGTTGGAATGTAAATAACGATTGACTATTGCCTTTTTTGGATGGTTGGTTCTAGTGATATATCTAAATTAGATGGTTATAGCCGCCAGCAACTGCCTATACTTAGCTTAATTATGTATGATGCCGTTATACCCCGAACTTCCATCAACTTCTATGATACCCACTCCAGCCGGCCTCAATTTAGGCGGTACATGGCCGTGGACGAGGAAAGCCGCACAGCAGTGGGTCATAGCATTCCGGCCATCTTGAGGTGTGGATCCAGGGATGGCAGGGAGCTATGGGATGTTATGCAAGACATGAGACTTGCTTGTTTGTGTTTATGATTGATTATAATGGATGATTATATGGCTGCTAAATGTACATCTATATCAAATCATATATATACATATATATGTGAAACATATATTTCTATAATTAGATGTAATTAGATGCCTATGTTACACACATACCTACCTTGTTTTTCATTTGCACTTGTACATATGATCTGACTGAAGGGGAAGCGATTTGGAGGCAGACGAGATCAGCTGGTTCAACCATCCTCAGATCTTTGACGTTAGGGAAGTTCACCAGCCATCGTACCACATACCACCACCTTGGACAAACCATGTTGAGCCACCAGGTCAACCATGTGCTACCTGTTGAGCTGATTCACCACATGGCATACATGGCACCAATCGCTGAAATTGGCCGCCAGGTCAACCATGTTGAGCTGATTTACCACCAGCCAGAAGCACTTCCCTTCGTAAGATCCAGACAATCTGGAGATACATTTTGTAGTAAATGAATTGTGGGTAGAGCCAAGAGACAGTGTTTTGTTTGCCTTGTTTGATTTTCCAAGCTTGCTGATGTGTTGTAATTTATCATTCATCATCATCATCATCATCATCATCATCATCATCATCATCATCATCATCATCCAAGTTGTTCGTGCATGTTGGTGCTATTGGTGGTAAACTCTCGGCTAACACCCATAGTCAAGAGTGACTCATCAGGATACCAGGCTGATTGGAAGCTGCTTCAGCTGGTTTGCCAGCTTTGCCAACCACCGCTGTGGTTTTCGTTGGTTGTGCCTCTTTTTTTTTGGCATGTGCTCCCCAGCAATGCACGAATGGTTTGGACTATTAATACTATACCCAAATATTTAGTCACAATAGTTGTTTGGCACATGTGCAATTAGGTGAAATATCCTACATGCGTTGGATCATTATTGTCTCTACCTATCCTATGGCATGTGCAAATGCGCGCAAGAAAAGACCTGTTCTCAAGAGGATATGAACTATGAATAACTACGGTCAATACGAGATGGTCAATTCTAGAAAGAATACGGGTCGCAATAGGGCCACAATTAGTTCATGTGTTTTTGAGGTGAAAATGAAAAAAAGTCTTGAACATATTATTGCAACCATGGCATACAGCATGCGCCCTTTGTCGGACCGTGATCCGAACCAGGGCAATGGCAGTGAACGAGAATTCCTCAGATGTACAAGGCTATTGCTCTGGCACTTTGGTGCCTTCGGCTGCATAGGGGGGTTCCTTTGGATTTCATGGGCAATCCCAATCTCCATAAGAAATCCATCACTGGGAAAGCCTGGATTGAGGATGGATGATAGTTGCCAAGGCCTTGATAAGCCTCTATTAGAGGGCGGGCAGTGAGGTGGGTGCGCTTATATTCTCCATCCCTGAGAAACTCCAATTAAGTAGAGAATAAAAACAGAAAATACGTGCACGTGTTCGAGGGCTTTGTCGGCATTGCTGAACCTACCTGTTTGTTGTTTGCACGGAGGCATTGGGATACGCTTATTTGTTGGCCAATGTTGTTTGACCATAATCCACTGCGAGCCCACTGACAATGTTCAAGAGATGTGACATCAACCAACTGGAAGAAGCTACTGCACCCAACTGTCAAACAGCGATGATTGGATGATGGATGACGGACAGAATCGTAGACCCGATCGAATGGGAACACTCGCAACTCTTACGAGTTCTCAACCGCTGCGGACCCAATGAATAGCAGGCAAAAGAGCCACTCATGGTGACACATGGCCCTGAAAGATTCGTGTTTGCAATGATCAACGGAAAGAATCCCGCAAACATATATCCCTCCCTGGGGGGTCAGCTTGATCTTGAGGGTATCAAACATCAACAAACGAATCTACAGCTATCCACACAGCTGGCTTGACAAGGTGCATTTGGCAGCAGCCCCTGAAATGCGAGAAGCAATCATCCACCAGGACGGTGTGGAGGCGGGGGTGGATGGTGGGTTGGGTGGTTGGTTGTTGGTTGTGCTGCCCTGTTGGAGCATTCTCCTGGGCACAAGGATTTGGATGTATAGGGCATAGGGCACAGCCACATGGGATGCTCCATCACTGGCCGTTCAGGCAAAGTATCCCAAATACGGGTTGCTTTATTAGCAGGGAAACCACCAGTTTCGCAGGTACCACCAAGTGTGAAAAACAAGGAACGTACCAAATCAATCGAAATCAGATCCACGAAAATCCCTTCAAGGATGGCTCTTTCAACCGTTAGCCTTGAAAACATGGGGTGAAGACATCCCTACAAAGTCTTCAGCCACCACCAAACATAAAGGCTACCACCCAGCTTGCGTTGTAAAAAAACATTGGGGTTGAAAAAAACCTGGGTGAATTGATTCTGTGTACAAACCCTGGTGAATGGTTGCATCAACATCCGTGGGCGCCTCAACCAACATTCTTTGTTGGACAATCTCATTTCCCAGTAGCAGGTGCTGTCCTGGTTTTGTACGGTACAACTTACGAAGTGGTGCATTGGGTTATTTCATACAACAGGTTCGCCCCTGCTCAATCAAATTCTTTTCTGAGCAAATCAGCCATTTTGGGGTATGCTAGTCTAAATACACTTCCATGTGTCTTGACAGTTTGCTTCGTGATATCCCGACATGCGGCATGCGGACGCAGCGCACCAGTTGTCCACATTGGTAGACTCCGTCATAGGTTGATCGAAATAGGGAAGTTTGAGAATGTTTACATATATGCTTTTTCGGCATATGAATACTCATTGTTATTCTTACATAAAGAGCTAGCTAATGTTACATGTCTATATCTACATTTCCATCTTGCATGTCCACCGATGTTACGTGTCATAGATGTAACTCACTACGTGCAGCTCATTTCTGGAGAGTGATCCAAAGTCCATTGATTATTCCAGAAAACCCATCATTTGCAATGTAATTAATGATCTGGATGGGTTTTATTAATCCATTTGTAATTAATGATCTGGATATTTTCCCCATTTCCTGCAGAACCAAAACCGCTGGTAACTCCCTGTTGCCGGCTTCGCGTCAGGCCGTCTTGAGAGCCATGCAACTGCACCCAAGCCACTTGGTCGCTATCAGCGAGCAGCAATGAACAGTGTGAGCTGCAGCACACTGCAGCCCATGGTTGATGATGAATCACACTAGAACCGCTACTGTAACAATTGGCTGAGCACGGTTGATGGTGAATCTTAGTTGAACCATTGGTTGTAAAGCCACATGTACGCTGGTGACACAGTTGGATCAGTGCTGAATCATGTCTTTTGATAGTTTGATGATCGAATATATGGTCAGTAATTAACTAGTACAGTGATTGATAGTAAGCCCCTTCCCCCTTATGTCACAACATCCCTGCTTTTGCCAATCTAAAGCTTCTAAACCCAGGGCCACTGGGGTCTCGCATAAGGGTCACGGAATTGGTTCAGAATGTCAGATTCACAACGGTCTTGGTGGTGGCCTGGAATTGTTTTGAGCCCCCCAGTACAATTCATGGTATGGACCAACCAAGGCTTGTCAACCTAGACTCCAATATAATTACTGGCAAAACACCTAGACTTCCAGCCACCAAGATTCCGCTACGGAGACTGAACGGGAGCCCTTTGCCAAGAGCAACCACCTTGGGCAAGGCTACACCAAGATTCACCAGCACAAATTTTCAAATTTGGAAGACCACAAAGTGGATCTACCTATTCATTTTATTATTGTGCAGGCATCCTTATGATATCCTCCAAACTAATTGATACGAATTGAATAAACGTACTTCATTAAGTAGTTATATCTTATCATGACTGGTTTGCTTCGGATTCCATGTGATTTATCATGATCCATTTCTGGTGACTTACGGCCTCAGCTCAGGCAATGCTTTCGTCCACTGGAAAGCCTGTGCAGCTCTAGCCCCTCGCCGGCATGGATTCTGTAGAATTAGCTTGGTGACTGAACTTGGTCCATCTTTGATGTTTTACAGCTTTTTATTTCAATGATACAGGTTGGGGTGGTTGATTGATATGGCGATCTGGGTCTCCCAAGATGCCGGGGTGAACATCCCTTCCACGTGGATGCACCCTGGAAATACAGGGAATATCCAACAGGAGAGCATGATTTCTACTGGTTAGGCAGGGGTACTTTGGAAACTACACCGAGTACGTTCCCAGGCACAAGGGAGGGCACATCGTTGACAGCTGCTATTGGCTTCGTTCAAGGGATTTCAGGGGTATATCAAGCAATGCCAGTACTCCCAACGATGCCCCAAAATGTTCATTCTTAGTTGGGAAGCCGTCATCTCTGAGGGTAAATCATGTAGGGACACATCCATCACCGCATCTACTTAGGCTGATTGATAGTTGAACATGACTTCACATGGGGCCTCACATCGCAATCACAGCCGGCACCATACACTCATGAGCCAACACATGCTGAGCAAGAAAGCTGGTTTCTTCCAGTGAATACGAATGAAGCCGTAAAGCCTTTGTGTACGTTATCATTTTGGCATCATGCCTGGTGTGTGTTCATGTTCTTGTTGTGCTGAAGGGTTACCGGCAGAAGGTTAGCAGGCTAAAACATGCATAGTCTGATGAGGTTCCCTATATATTTCCCGGATAGTCTGATTTGCTTCCTTCTATACTTCCTGCAGCGGATGCCGTTGAGAAGCTGTTTTCAACTGAGATTGTTTCCCACCAGACCAGCAACACAGGGGCAATCTCGACGTTTAACTTAACATTTGAAAGATGGTCTAGCGCCTCACCTTTGGCATGAACCAGTGCGATTGCTCAAACAATCAAGCAAGGATGCTTGCTGTACCATGCCCCAACCTGAGGCAAACCTCGGGGCCACCAGTCTTGAGCAGAAGATGTTGATGACCAAGGGGGCAGGACGAGAGCTCTTGCAGTCGATCAAGACTCATTTGAGCCTTGGTTGAAGGAGGTGACCAGTTTTTTTAGTTGAATCAATGGATCACCATTAATTTTGAAGGAGCTTCCATCATGAATCATCATTAATTTTGCTTGATCGATGATGGAAAGCGATGGTTTGCGATGGTCCCTTATCTCAAAGTCGGTAAATGAAAATGATAATTCATGATGCTTGATGGATTTGGGTCATTTGCGGAATGGATTTGGCACTTATCATATATGCATATGCATTGCCTTGCTGGATTGCTTTGTTCAGGCTAGTTGATGGAAATCTAAATTCCCAGGAACTCAGCAAAAGCAAAGGATATCATCATGCTATCCCCACAAAGTAATCCCTGCATGTATCAATTTGATAGGCAGGATCTGTGAAGGTAACAATACGGACTGTGTGATGTCACTTCCTGGGTGCTCTCAGACTAGTAGAAAAGAAACACGGATTCCATAATCACTGAAATTCATGGTGTTTTAACCAAGAGGTGTACCAGAGCAATTGCGGACACAGTTGAATCTGCAGAGGTACAGTGGTTATGGCTTCATTGTTGCTACATTTGGACTCGCCCAAAGGTCAAATCTTGAAACAAGTTTGGCATGGGTAGACACTGGCGGCCACAACACTGATCTGATCAAACTTGGCAAAGAAATGTTCTGCTCAATATGGGTATGGGTCAATATTAACCATCAATATTAAGCAACAATAATAGGGAAAACAATGGTTTGTGATGGGAACCAAGCGTACAGGGTTTTGACCCATAGCCAAGCAATCTCCTTACTGTTGAGACGATTGCTGGGAGATACTTTCTCTATTTCACTCTATTCCTAGTTTGTTTCAACCCATTTGTGGCGCTAAACCAAACGGAAACGGCACAGGTCTCCTGTTGAGGCCTTGCCCCCCTAACATACTGTAGCAGATTTCACCCAGCGAGTGCGGTGGAAGCGGAACACGACTCCCGGAAGTGGAATGACAACTGTTGGTCCTTTGAGCATTGCAGTTGCTTTTATGCAACACTATCCAACTACTCTTATCATGCACTAGGACTTGTTGTTGCTGTTGTCGCTGTTGTCGTTGTTGTTGTGGTGGTCGCAACAGGGCCTGGTCGACCAGGCACGACTTGTCGGTTCTCGAGTACTGCCTGGGTGCCCTGCACAACTTGGCCACGCAAACCGAGAACCAGGCGCCAAGCTGGTGCGGTGGCGCCCCCATGGGGCCCCCAGTTGGTTCATCCGCCATGACCCAGCTGTTGGGATGTGAGCCATGGCACTTTGGGGATGCTTTCGAATGGTTTATACAAAGGGCTATGGGTCAAAATTAACCAACCAATTTCATGGAGGATAATGACCAACAATAATAAGGGAAACAATGGTTTATGATAGGGGAACCAAGGGTACGGGGTTTTGACCCATAGCCATATAATTCATAGCCATGTGGGTATAATCGCTATATAACCATCGATGATTGATATACACGACTGAAGCCGAGCCGAAGGCTGGATCAAATGGATCATTCTTCCAAAGAGTGATGCCACCCACATGGCTATGAAACAGTCATTCACTTTGAACGTGAGCTTCTTGGAGTTACTATTGTAATTTCTAAGGAATCTACGGGTGCTTCTGAAAATCGAGGACCCCCAAAAATGGTTGGTTTACTACTACTGATGGTTAACAAACCATGTAGTTGTGGGGTATAACTGTACGTATCACTTGATAAACTGAGGGTATAGCTTGAGAAACCACCATATAGTTGGTATCTCCGTCATGATTGGATGGCGGATCAGTTTATGCCCTATATAGCTGGTATATCCGCCATATAGTTGGTATATCCCTAACCACCTAACCACCATATAGTGGTTATAGGGTTTATCAATTGTTACCCTACAAATCCACTGGGCTGGTTTCATAGGCGGAGCGGCTTCAGGCCTGGACACTGCGCCGCAAGCTATCCGTGCCGCACGTGAACCGTCATAAAACAGTTCATTTAACGATGTTGATTCAGTTCCTGGTAGTGCCTGATTTTGTTTAAGCTATCCGTTCCTGGTGAACAATCATGGATATTATAATCCAATCAATGTTAATAACGGTTATGACCTGGTTATAACCATTGATATTCATCCATCACTGGTGTTCATTCTTATGGATCAACTGATTTTGAAACTATGATTAGTAAACTCTGTCAGTGCAATGACTGGTTTCAGAACTGTTCATGGTCATAGACCATGAACCGCAATGTTTACCAGCGAGTGAACAGTGTTTATCACTATGAACCCATGATTCTATGTTCACATCAATCAACCGTTGCATTAGTAATCATTACTCATCAAGGAGTCAACCATGACTGGTTGAAACATTGACCATATTTAGCATGCTCGACAATGATGAAGGTTTGAAATCAGTCATCATGTATGTATACATATTCTTGTGCATATGTGTGCACATATTTATAGACCCATGTATAGAGCGAGAGAGAGAGAGAGAGACATTTGTTTACGCTTACATCATCATTTGTCATTATACCACCATCACATTCACCATCAGTAGTCAACGTAAAACGTTATATGAACCCTCCGTTTAAGCATACAATAATGTCTATGATAATCATTAGTCTTCAAGTTCACTCGTATTAATACAGATACGATGTTTCCTCAGTGTGAACCCTGGTTTGACCCGGTATCAACTATATCATTGGTCGCCAATAGGTCCACTCAGTCATTAATCATCAATGTTCATCGTTTTACTTGGATGTGCGCTTGGAAACAGTTCCCTGGGACATAACCAAGGTAAATATCCATACAATGTGGCTCAACCAACTCCTATCACTCTGGTGAATGTCACCTGTATGTAATTGAGATGCTGTGCAAGTGGATCATGTTGTCATATCAATCCCAACTTTTAACCATCAACATCCATCAATCCCAGATATGGGAAAATCTACGTTGGAAACTGGAAACCCTGAAAAATTGTATCCAACCAACTTGTACATGTTCCTGTTGATTTCAACCAATCTACTTAATTGTTGGTTAACAAACAGTTGGCTTTCCAACGTAGATTTGGTGGTTTCTCAAGTCATAAGTCATAGGGAACCCCCCAGTTATCATCCAGTTCATTACCCATTTGCAGCAACAAACCACCCATAACTTTGGGGTACCCCAAACTGTTTTAAGAAACCCCCATGTGGTAGTTGTTCAGCCATTATTGTTGGTGACTATCCCCCTTTAATTAAGCATTGTCATGGTCATATAACCGTTATTACAATCGGTTTTAAAACCACTAGATTCCCTTTCATTCACCATTGTTATTCGCCATCAAACCATTTGATTAATCATCATCAATGCTTACATGGTTGAACAGAACGGGCTCAATTGTACCTCTTGGTCAACCTATAAGAACCCTGTAAAACCCCTACAAAACATATTGGTCAATATAGGGGGCTTAAATGGGTCAACCTCTTGGGAACATGAATGCTTATATGATGGTTTCTCAAAATAGGGGACCCCCCAAATCATCCATTAATAGTCATTTATAGTATATAACCATCCAATTTTTGGGTCCCCTATTCTGAGAAACCCCTATATACCCCCGATAAAACCATTGGATTCCCCAGAGAACCGGGCCCTGAACCATGTCCCCAGGCGCTTCTGCGGAGCTCGGGCGCTGTGCGCGCACTGAGAGATGTGCCGTGGCAGATGACGCCATGGCGGCGGAGGGCGGCGCCGGATGGTGGATGCAGGGTGGTTGATGCTGGTGGATGCTGGTTGATGCTGGTTGATGGTTGAGGCCATGGTTAAGCTCAGTAGGTTCAGAAGGGTTCTCAGGGTTGGTTACTGGCTTAAGATTAGTGCATTGTAAGTGGTTGGTGAATGGTGATGATGGTTAACCTTGCAATATCACACGTTTGCAATGAGGAGAGTTGGGTTGACAACAAATAGTTGACATAAATGGTTATTATCCCTGCATGATTGGTTTGTTTGATGGAAGGAGAATCACACGACATTGCATAACGTGACAATTTTTAAGTGATTAATCGTTATCTAGCCATCATCACTGGTTAAGCAGATGCTGTGACCATTTGTGGATAATGGGTGTGGGGATGGCAATCCAACATTTTTTCTGCTGAATCCTCTTGGGCAACCGATGACCCGAATAGGTGTAATGTTTTTCACTCACTGTTGGTCAGATCATTGAAGCTGTGGCTCATATGAATGAGTGTAGGAGGTTATTTATGGTTATTTGCTATAGCATTTACTACTCACTACACTCTTAGTACACCCTAGTACTGTTAGCCATAAACATTTTTCCGGATTTTTTCTGTACCAGGGAAAATGCTCACTCTGTGCTCCTTGGACAAGGAAACCGATGTGGCTCGCCACAGTTTTGGTGGCTAACACAAAGGCGATCAACGATGTCAACCCACTGGTGACTGTGAAGCCCAGTAAGTCTTAGGGTTCCTTCACCATCAACCATCATGAAGCCTAGGGATGACCGCAGCTGGTCTTCGGGTAGCCTAGGCAGTTCGGCTTTATCCACAGCACTCTGAAGTTCAACGAGCACCTTGGCGTGGAGCTGGAAAGATGATTTGGGTGTTTCCCAAAGGATGGGACCCCCGAATCATCCAATATAGATATAGACGTTATTTGTTTGGATTAAATCCTCGAGTTGTGGGATTCCTGATTTATCCTGATTTCAAGAAGCCCATAGAAACCCCGACATGAGAAACATGAGATCCACCATATGGAACCACTCATATATTTCAAAAGGAAAAGCCAGCCGTCCCGGCGAGTAATCATCACTATCCACCAACCCTAACCAGCACAGATCACTAGTGTGAACCATCATTAACCATTGCTATTGATTGGCACTACCCAGAATGAACCATCATTGATCACCAATCTTAAGAATAACTGCCCTTTATCAATCATCATGTCGCACTAAGTTGAACTATCACTACCTAGTATTCAACTGGTATTAAGCGTCATTGACCTCAATCTAAACTAGTACTACCTAGCATTAACCATCATTGTCCATCCATTTGAACCATCACTACCTAGCACGAACCACCAATAGCCACCAGCATGATCCGGCATTAACCATCACGAAGCTCCATGAACCTTGGGCAATCGATCCTCTTGGGCTGTTGGGATCCCCCTGAGTGAAGAAATGTCAGTTGGGAGCGTAGCAGGTTGATGGGGGGTCGTTTCAAGTAGGCATGAATATTGAATCAAGAGATGTAAACAGAGCTCAACATTTATAATATATATATATACTGTATATATATATATATATCTTGTATGTGTTGTTTGTGTATGAATGTGTTTGTACAGTATTCAAATCCAGTAGTATGAATACATGCCTTTATGTACAAACTGCTTTGTATAAATGTATTATGTATTTGCATATAGACAGAAACGTTATGATTACTAGCTGCTGGTTTCAAACACGTGTTTTTTTCCGGTGCATGTGGGATTGATTGATTAACTAATAATTTTCTGAGGGGTTACCATTAGCCAGATCAATGTTGGTTTGATTCGACCATGATTTTAATTCCGGCCAATACGCTGCGTCGATCTGTTGCAAGTCAAAACGTTTGCCCAATGTCCAGCTGGAGATGATGGAGAGATGTTTGTTTGTATCCATCTATCATCAAGGCCATGCAGCCGTTCCTGCTGCTCCAAAAGAGGTACCCTCTAGATGTTTCATGTGCACCAGCAATTGATAAATGAGTGGCCGTCAAGAATCTTGGGATGAATAAGTGTATACTGTAATTGTGCATGACTGAGCAAGATATTATATAATGTGACAAATGCAGGGATATATACATGTTATCGTTTGCAAACAATACATACTTACGTAAACAAATACAGCAGGTATTTGCACTTGTATTTACCAATGGACTTTAGCATGGCAGTTCAAAAGAACATGCGATGTTGGCAGTGCTGGACACCCAGGATGCTAAGCCCCAACTGTGGCATGAGGTTCAAGAGACAAGCAAACGACCTTTCCTTGGGAAGTTGAACAGTTTCTAAAGGGTTGCAAACATTTGTTGTCATATATGGCTATATATGGAAGGATGAAAGGGATGAACAGCCTTACCAAATACTTGAGGATAAATTGGATATGGCTTTGGCAAGTTGTGAATCACAAGTGGAGGCAAAAGTTGTAACGCGTACACGTGATTCTTCATCTCTTTGGCATCAGTGACGTGGAAGCAATGGTGTCCACAGCTTTGATCCACAAACGGATATATCTGTGCAGAGCCGATAAGTCATCACCACAGCCTGTTTGTTCACACTGCATCAGCTTAAAGCTTTCCATGTTTTGCATGCACTTGTTTTGGAAAGCTAACAATACTAGTTTTTGGAAATGCTATGTGTATTTAGTCATTGCAGCCTGCCTAGTCCATCCGGAGGCCCCAAAATCACAAATGATATCAAATCATCGTTTTGCGGGGCGTGACGGCCCAATTGCTAAAGCTGAGGGCAGGCCAATGATTATCACGCAAAACATGCACAGAACTGATATTAGTCAGAACCCATCACATGGTTTAGGTCGCATCCCAACATAAGTGTTTGTGATCTATGCTGAAACCCAGGGGGTATCATGTTGAACTAAGCTGCTGAGTTGTGCCCATGTCAGGCGCTGCGTCGCTTCTTTCATGTGCCATTTCTTTGAATCTGACCCTCGGCGATTTCTATGCCATGTGCTGTAGACCTGAACGATTGCGTGAGCCGGGTGCCAAGAATATCTCCAGGGAACCGCCTGGTTTCAATGCCGGCATCGCACGCGAACGCTCGGGAAATCCTTGGTGCTGGAAGTCTCTGATGTTTCCGAACTTTCAAGGCTTGGTGCAAAGTTGTTGCGGCTTCGCCTACGAAGGCCTCACGCTTTTGAACACAGAAAGCGGGCCACGATCACGACGATCGCCGGTCCATTACTTGCCCTTCAAAAGCGCCAAGCTGTTGGAAGTGGATCTAAGGCCACTACTGAAGCAACCAGTGGTTCTTCATCAGAGGCAGTTGGTCGGTTGGTCGCATCTCATGGCCGGGTACTCTGGAGTGTTGTGGCCTGGGTCGCTGCTGCTCTCCAGACACTTGGCCTTGACCGAGGCGCCTCGGCGCCACCGGTGCATCGAGCTGGCGGCGGGTCGCTTCGCACTGCCATCCATCGCACTGGCGGCGTCCCGCTGCACACGGATGCTGGCAACGGATTTGCCCGGCGTCGTTGAGCCGGACCTGCCTCGGAAATACGCCGAGTGGACGAACGGAGCTTCGAATTTGGAGGTTGGAGCTCTAGATCTCTGTGATCACACAGCACTGGGCCGCTTTGATGTGATTGTGTCGTCGGAGGGGGCGTTGCAAAGCCCTTGTGGCCTCCAGGTTTTATTGTCGTTGTCCACCACAGACACCGAGCTGCATTTGGTGCTGAACGGCGATGCTGGGGAAGTGCCAAAGCAGCGTTTCCTGTTGCGCAACGCATTTCTGGAAGAGAGCAGAGTGGATCTCACGGAGAAACTCCAACCAAGGCCACCTTTTCCGGCGATGAAATATGTGGTTTGGAGACGTACCCTGGGTCCTCGCACATGTTGGGATGAAGACTTTACATACGCTGAGTGTTGCGGAGAAGCAACAGGTCTCTGTTTTGATCAAATCTATACCCGACGCGAATGTTGCGGAACTCCAGAAAAAATGTTGACAAAGACTTGTGAGCTGTGTGTTTCGTCCCTATAACGTGATACTGTTAAACTGCTGTTTGCCACTGAAGTAGGCCAAGTGATTCTGGAATCGATTTGAGCAGATGAATTTGTGATTGTTGTTTTTGGAGGAAGGTGCACTACAAAGATTGAAAACTGTACAATATTCTAGGGTCCCAGAATCAACTATTGAATATATCATTATCATAGCTGATGAAAACTCTCTATCTTTGAGTCCTTTGCTGTATCCCTTTATATGTGAGGTGTTCCTTCATTGGTATATCAAAACATAGAGTACGACAAAAAACCTTCCTAGAGGTAGTGTCAGCAGCCTGAGTTTCCTTGACACGGCCCCAAGTCGCCATCTCCAACTGACACCATGAACAACCCCACCTGGCACCACAGAATCTGGGAGGTTTGATTTGTGCAGAGCCGCTGGTCTTCATGGGCTTTTGAAACCCATGCAAAACCCTGAGCTTTGAAGTTCGGAAAACTCAGAAAATAACTATAGATCTCCTACCAAAATCCCAGATTTCTTGGGCATGTTTGCTATGGGCGTGAAATCGACTGGCTGTTTTTCTTTTCCCCAGGGTTTCCGCCAAGTTGCCAGCAGATTGCAAGTGGCCACCCAGCGCCCTCCCAGGTGGGCACCAAAACTCTGCGACTCCTCAAGGGATCTCGGGACAAAGCTCCTCCCGGGCCTGAGATGAGCGCTGCAAGATGACCAGTGCTGAGCTGCTGGAGATGAGGATCATCACGAAGTATTCGGTCAATTCATGGATGAATCTTCCAACAGCTAGGCTATGCCAGACTCTTCTGCACACATCTTTGGCATTCAAAACTCGGAGTGCCACGGTTTCGACTTACACCCACTCATGTATACACTGTAAGACTTATATTGGTGTTTTATTTAGTGTTGTACGTTTGTATTCAAGATTTGTACAGTTCACATGGACAGTACATGTCAAAGTAATTACTTGTTTGACTTGCCAATGAACGCACATTGTTGTTTTATGTGGATGAGATTTGTGGTGGATAGATTTGCAGTAGTCAATTTAGTTTGTTTTTGTCCACCTTGGTTAGTTCAGTGTAATGATTCAATCATGTGACCCAGGCTCAGCCACAGTTGGCCAGTTAAGTTATATGTAGGAATTTCAAGCTTGGGGTTTCAAATTTCAAGTTTCTGGGTAGTGGTGTTTGAAAAAGATCAATAGTAGGGTTCATGATTGCTGTTAATCTTGTTCATACCAACCATTTTACTAGCCATTCTAACAATTAAGCTGGGGGGTCATGATCGTTGGCAATTCTTATGGTTGTTCATTGGATCAGACAGGGGGCGCGACTCTGATGCAGAACTGTGGTCTTTATGATAACTCCTCAACCCCGCAACTTCAAAGTTATAGCTATGGACCCGCTGGCCATCCTGGTTATAGTTATAACTCCTCCCCGCCCCTGCGTCCTGGTCATGTCAATAACCACCCGCCGTCCGGGGACCATGGCCATGAACGACTTCACGCCTTGGGTGTCTCGCCCCGCACCTGCCCTGCCTTCGCCGCAGAAAACCTTCAACGCCATGGTGGAGGGCTCCTCCCGCGAGAAGGATCCTGCAGCGGTGGTGGTTGAAAGCGTTGATGCGACATGGGCGTGGCGATACCGGGGATACCCAAAATGGCAGGTAAGAAGCTGATTCTTACAGGAAAGCACAAAACCACTTTCCAGAGGAGCGGGTCCGGATCCTGGGAAGCACATTTGCTTGTGGCTTGAGAATTTGAATGAACATGAATGAACCATGTCATTTGTTGGTGATGAAATTGATAGCAGCATCGATGATTACAGCTGGTAGGAGTCTACCTGGGCTGATCCAATGGCAGAGCAGCGCGCAAGCGACATCAGTTGTGGTGGATGTAGAGATGTTCCATGAGTATAGTCTTTTTTTAGGAAAAATCTCACATGAAACGCACAATTCTGCTGATTCCCTATCAACATGATGATCTAGGGTTGTACCCTGATATATAGATATACTAAGATGCTAAGACGCGGTTGCAACTGGGTTCTTTCGGTTGCATAGTGGCAAAGGCCGGTTCACTTCACCAAACATCAACCACCAGTCGCGCTACTTGCGATCAGACAGGAGGATTCATCGGGGCTGTTGTTGGTTGGTTCACGTGTATGGGTCAGTTCCATCAGATCTGGCGGCTGATGAACCACCCAGAGGTAAAGGTGAAAGTCATGGACATCAGTGCTAATGATTGCATGAAAACCTTTTGAACAAAGGCATGTTTGTTGTTTTATGTTCCATTCTTAGTTTTTGCTTTCTCCCTCTACTTTTTCCACCGCATTCAACCACATGTTTCACCACATTTGCTGTTGGTCCCTATCGTCAGCAGCTGAACCCCTGATCACGGCGCATATGGCATATGTATGAGCATAAAGATCAACAACTGGGGATTCAACAGCAACAGTTGGTCAACCCCTTAATCAACAAGCACCACTTGGTGGTTTCAAACATGTGTGATGCTTTCCAATGTTTGGGACGGTTGGTGGGTTGACTTTGGCATATGTTTCATAGGGGTGGTTCAACCAACACACAGAATTGGTTCCAACTATTTATAATATGGTTGAAACTGTTTGAATCATTAGAAAACCACCATTGACAAACCAAACGATTGATTATTGGATACCGTTTATGGACAGAGTATTCACAATCCTCAATAGCCTCAACAATATTTACATTAACCATAGTGAGCAGTAACAATCATCAACCATTATCAACTGCTATCAATCACTGTCAACTATTATCAACCATTCCAAACCATTCCTAACCATGATTAACCATTGGAGGAATCTAATGTTGACCATATTTTCAACCATTGGATAACTGACTAATCACTGTCAACTATTATTAACCATTCTTAACCATATTTTCAACCACAATCAACCACCCAACTATCCATAAATCCGCTGGCTTTAACCGCGAACTCACGATGCACCGACGCCGGAGGCCTTAGAGATCGTCATGAGACACCCGGGCATCCTGGCAGCAGGACCCGATGTGAAGGGCAACATGCTACAGGCGGGGCCGGAGCTGTTGGTGTTTGGCAGGATGGTTGTGAGGTGATGGTTCCATCTTGCCTGTTGCTGGTTTAGTAGGTTTTTGTAGTCTTAAGCAACCTAGATGGTTCTTGATTGTTGTTGGTTTCGTAGGTTTTAGTATTGTTTTTTGATGATCGTTGATGCTTAAAGCAGGTTACAAGTGGTTTGATGGTTTGTGTTGGTTGTGGGTCATGAATTATCGTCATGTTCATGACCGCTATAGTGATGGTTGTTGATGGCGAATGGTGGTTGGAAAAGGTTGTGGGGCTTGTTAGATATTTTTAGTGATTGCTGTTGATGTTTGATGACGCAAGCTGGTGATAGTAGCTGTGTAGGTTTTAATGGTGACGATTACTGGTCGTTGTTGATGGCTAATGGTGGTCGCGGTCATTGTTGATAGTTCATGATGGTTATAAATGGCAATGGATGCTTCATTATGGATGATTAATGATGGTTAGTGATTGATGATTGCTGTATGTTGCTGCATTGATTTTGTGACATGGTTTGAACATGCCCACACGTTTCATAGCCATTAAACGATCCAGCGAGACCAGCCTCGCCAGGGGCAACCCAACTCGCAGGGGGCTGATGGGTTTGGAGATACGAAGCGTCACATGATGCGACAGGTCATTGGTATCACTTGGACTTGGTATCTAAATGGGGGTTTCTCAAAATGGAGGACCCAAAAAATGGATGGTTTATTACTACCAATGATTAGACAAGGATGATTTGGAGGTACCCCTATGTTGAGAAACCACCAAATGATTGATACCTATATTAGACCGGTATAACTTTGTGATTGGTCCGATTGATAGTATTGCGATTGGTGATGATGATGATGATGATGATGATGATGATGACGATGACGACAATGACAAGGCTCGATTCAGGACCCATGAATGAACATACCAAGTTCTGACATGATAATTTCTTCATAGATCTGGCATCGCCTGACAGTTGGCAACTGTCCACTGAAAGAGCGAGCAAGTTTGTCGGCAAGCCTACCACAACTGAGCTGCCGGAACGATTAAAAGCTGGATCTCCACCAGTGATAATTTGATTCTGGTTACTAATTGATGGCTACTTGATGCCTGGATGCTTAACCTATCTACCTCGTAGCCCATTTGCCTACTAGTGCTGCGAGGCGGATGTGGCCTCCACGGCAATCAACGCCGCTAGGACCGGCCATGGGAGCCCGGGGTTGGAGTCGAGAATGCTGGGTTGGTAGCCAACAACGCAAAATGATGGCTAGGTCAGACATTCTCTGGATAACAGACTTGTCAATTGCTGAAGAACTTGGTTCGAAAATATAGTGAAATACTGAAATGGTTTGATTGTTGTATAACGCGTTGCTATTGGTAAATGGAGTCCATGATGCCGGGCGCGACGAGTGGACAATGGTGAATGATACTGGCCAAGCTTGGCGTGCAAACAGTTGCGGTTGATTGAGGCAACCCACGTGATAGGTTAGGTGACCAGCAATAGTAATCAATAGTGATAACTTATATAAGTAGAAACCACTTGTTAATAACAGCCGTCTCAAAAATAGGTTATTAACGATGATTGACATTCTTAATAAGTTTTTATGTGTTAAATAACAACAGAAATCAACGGTCTAGCTTTGTTGGGTTAGGCCCGAGGTTTATCATGATCAGTATGTAAGCGACTGCTAATATCACGGCAAGACCCTAGGGTTTGCCGGTCAAACGACGACCTTTTTCGTCTTGCGTGCACCATGTCATTTTGCATATATGGTAGTTTCTTAAAATAGGAGTACCCCAGAATCATCAGCTTACTACCAAGAAATGGATTTAGATTTTGAGGTTACACCCACTTAGGGAATCACCCACATCTATCTATGTGTATGCTAGCATTCTGATTGAAGTTGTCACCAACATATTTTTGTTGAAAGGATAGGAGACCTTATTCATCAGATAGTAGGAGGGGTTCAAGTGCTCCCTTGCTGAAGTAGTCAAGAAACACGTGGCTGTTGGTAAAACCACTAGGCCTAAAACTTGAGCCCTAAAACATCAAGCCCTTGACCCTGCATCAAGTAGTAGCCGATCCCCAAAAATTGCTCCCCTTAAGGATTGAAGAAACATTTGGTCGTTGCTACGCTGCTACACCTGAACCATGGGACTTCGATAATTATGGCCAAGATTTGGTGTCAATCCTATAAGTTGACAATCGCCAACAATGGTCATCAATGGTGAACAATGGTTGTCAACGGCGTGGTAGACAATGGTTTGCAGCCGTTGACACCGGCATGTTTCACACCGGTTGATCCTCCAGTGGCTGACAATGGTTACATTAGGGTCATGTGTTTGCAATCGCTTAGCATAGGCATCATGCTTAGCAATGGTTGATCATTCATGACTGGTCAGCAATGTTTACCAGAGGTCAGGGTTGATTGCCAACGCATAGTGCCTATTTTAACCATTGTCGCTTGTACGGGTTGATGAGGATTAATGTCCACGAGATCATTGGCAGTAGATTCACTAATCTAGACCATTCAAACGATTTTATGTACAATGAAGATAAGTATTAGCAGTTTGAGAGAAACACATGATATTCACACCGGCATCAGACCTACATGTATTTACATATGTGTTCATTGAGACAGCTATGGTGACCTGCTTTATATATCTACATAAAAATCAAAACGCAATTGCTTGCATTCGAGAGCGAGAATTTTGAACCTAAATTGCACTTGTGTACAGTCAACACTGGCGTTTCATAGGCGAAGAACACAGAACATGGATCGTTTGGGCTCGCAGTATGTAGACACGTACGCATGAATATGTTTTACAGCCGTTAAGAACCAAGTGCAAGAAATTAACGATAACCTTGTGGAGCTTCACACCAACTGTTTAGGGGATGATTAGGTATTTAACGTTCTTCACCAGCATTGCATATGATGTTGCATCATTTTCCCCACTGCACATATGTTATTTTGATATTGGTAATAGCAGTATTCACCACAGTATTTTCATTGTTATAGGAAACCCGGAGATATTTGTTTGTAGTTCGTGGATCACATCAATATGCAATATCTACCACTCAAAACAGTGCATATAGCCCTGTAGGTTGTCATATCAGAAGCATGTGAAGGTCAAGCGAGAAGAAACATGTGTTTGCAACTTGCCAGGAGTTTTGGGAACATGTTCAGGTGAGTTTTGAAAGACCAGTCCCGCACCGCTTCCGTCGCTGAAGCCGAGTCGTGGTGCGATGTTCAGTGTCCAGCCACCGTCGTCAGCAATGAGTGATATGGTGGGTTTTGAAGCCTTTTTTGACATCTGATAGGCTGATAGTGGTCAACAGATGTGAACAGTGGTAAATGTCTATGGGGATATGTGGTCAGTACGAGTGTTTGATAAGTTCGTTCGGGCTCAATTGGTTGATGTGTTGTCGTCGTGCGCTTGTTATGTACCCGCCAGGGTTGTAAAATGCATTGTTGCAACCCTTAGATGTCACTAGTCAAAGGAAGTTTGGAAGCATACTTCCGTGTTACGAACAACCACAATGACTACTGCAACTGATGGCTAATGCAACAGATGTCTAGAGCCAGAGAAGTCTAGAGCAAGAGATGTCTAGAGCAAGAGATGTCAAGAGCAAGAGATGTCTGAAGCAAGAGATGTCTAGAGCAAGAGATGTCTGAAGCAAGAGATGTCTGAAGCAAGAGATGTCTAGAGTAAGAGATGTCTAGAGCAAGAGATGTCTGAAGCAAGAGATGTCTAGAGTAAGAGATGTCTAGAGCAAGAGATGTCAAGAGCAAGAGATGTCTGAAGCAAGAGATGTCTGAAGCAAGAGATGTCTGAAGCAAGAGATGTCTGAAGCAAGAGATGTCTAGAGCAAGAGATGTCTGAAGGAAGAGATGTTTAGAGCAAGAGATGTCTAGAGCAAGAGATGTCTGAAGCAAGAGATGTCTGAAGCAAGAGATGTCTAGAGCAAGAGATGTCTGAAGCAAGAGATGTCTGAAGCAAGAGATGTCTAGAGTAAGAGATGTCTGAAGCAAGAGATGTCTGAAGCAAGAGATGTCTAGAGCAACAGATGTCT
>VSDK01029651.1:194826-261153 GCA_009767595.1 Symbiodinium kawagutii | reverse complement strand
GGTGGCTTTGTTGGTGGTTTTGTGTTGGTGGTTTTGTGTTGGTGGTTTTGTGTTGGTGGTTTTGCGCTGGTGGTTTTGCGCTGGTGGTTTTGCGTTGGTGGTTTTGCGTTGGTGGTTTTGTGTTGGTGGCTTTGTGTGGTGGTCTTGTTTTGCTGGTTTTGTGCTGGTGGTTTTGTGTGGTGGTTTTGTCGCGCAACAGGAAGCACAATTTTTCGAAACAACCATTCCAACAAACTATAGGCACTTTTGCCTCTGAATTATAGGCCACCGTTTTCTTTGATCTTATAGTGGTTGACCTTGGGAAACTTCCGCCCCCGGCTTGCCCGGGTACTACTGGTACAATTGAATATGATATTTCTTAATAATGATAAACGTTCGTTATTTTTGTTGCTTTCAGAAGAAGGTGAGCAGATTTCCAATAGTAGAGGCACGTTGGAATGAGGGTTATACGTTGCCACTTAGTGATCTCAAACCATGAGGTTGATGACGGACGCAGCGAAACAGCAAATCGATAAGGTCATTGGTGTGCTGGAAATTATCAAGCCGCCCAAATAAATGAACCTAGAGGCAATGTTGGCAGCAATATTGGGGTACATAATCTATATATGGGTACATTGATGGAAGTGAACAGCCCCAAGACAGTAGTTTCTTGGGCTTTCATCGGTCCTCACTAAATGTCAAAATGTTTGGTGGCAGGAAGCTCCTGTACTCTGCGAGATGTTTTTTTAATGGCTTCGGCATCCGCAAAAAAATCCGGCACCGCTGTGCCAAGACGGCAGGGAAGTGCACCGGACAAGGAACACCGCGGCGCTCGTGACAGCTGAACACATCCGCGGTTTCTGGTAGAACGTTCAGTGTAATTGTTCACTACTGTTTACCATAAAGTGGTACTCCCACATAGGCAATTTTTGTATGATGGCCATCATATTTGAGTAAGTGTTGTACATGTATGCTTACGTTCATGACTATGTATATACTTGATACATTTTGATTAGTGTATTTACAAAATACCTCTATGTTGTAGCTATGGCTGGCGGAGGATAAAAGTGCGGTTTAATGATCAATGGTTTTGGAACCAACAAGTCAAAGGGAGGGTAGCACTACCTGATAATCAATTCTGTTGGTATCTCAATCACTGTATCAACCGACCATCCAACACCTGCTGTGTTGACATATCATGATATGGTTTCAAGAGATGAGAAGACATGAACCCTGGAAACAGATGGGCCATGTCAACCTCATTGGAAGAGCCTCAAAGTGACGTCCAGTGACCAGGCCGAGAAATTGAAATCGCAATTCCAAAAAGGTTTGGGGTGCCTCCGCACAGTATTGATGCATTGATTTCCCCATCAAAATCCGTGCATCTTTGATATGGTTTGGTGCCACAATTGATCGATGCCAAAGGAATATGGTGGTTTCTCAAAATAGGGTACCCCCAAGATCATCCAATATGAGCATTTTGTGGAAATGAAACCAACCATTCTTGGGCTCTCCTATCTTAAGAGACCACCATATACCTCGGATCATGTTTGATCTTAACTGTTTGCCAGCCACAGGATCTCCGAAAGTCAGGTAGATGAAACATTGTTCCACATAGCTAGGGATCCATGTCCTCAATTATAAGATATGGCCTCGGCGCTTTAAGGCGGCTAATAACATTGGTATATATATATATATATTTATATTTGGTGTTTATAAGGCACCTGCTGATGGTGGACATCAACCAAGTAATCCTTGGGACACCTGACTGTTCACCCCGCCTTCCAGCTGTTGCGAGTACCGCGTTCTGACTTTAAAGACGGAGAATGCAAAACTGCTGCCTTGCTGCGGTAGCTTGCTCTTGACATTGATGTGTGCGATGGCAAGCTTACTGTTGGTAGAATGTAAACTGCGTGGAGTATTTGTATATAGAAACTTTATATGTTTACTGTTTACTGTATAGAGATACTGAGATACACATACAGAGGCTTTCAAATGGCATAAAGATTAGTGAAATACATTGGTTGTTGGGTCCTGTTGGGCCATTCTCTGCGGTCAATTTTTCTATGTTACGTATAGGTTGCGAAGGGGCGCATCCAGAATCCAACGGTCCAACTGCAGTATCACTCCTCTGGAACTTGCGGCCTTCGCCTTTGAAAGGCCAGGCCCATTGACGATCAACGGAAGTAAATTCCAGTGGAACCCACGCCAGACAGAGGCGTTAGGTTGCTGTTTTCAATGTGCAGGCATTTTCTAGTTGTATGACAGCTCTATTTGGTTTGTACAGCGCGCTACTACTGTTGCTTATTGCTCCCTTGTTCCCTATCATTAACCAGCTTATTCTGGGATGCCAAACAGCCAAAAATGCAAATAAAACATGGTTGATTTCCCGCATAGACACGTATAAAATGATGCTGATGCTCCATGATGTTCAATTTCCCTGGTCTTGGTTCAGGGGGGTTGCTACATTCAGTGTGCCACATGATGAGCAGGTTTGAATTATGAGATATCAGAGTTTATCACTGTTAAACGGTGGTGAGTAGATCATGGTGGCCAGTTGCAACGAGTAGCCACAGCAACCAGTCGTCACCTAGATGGCAAAGAAGTCGTCCCACAGTTCTGTACCAGTGGTCTCCCTGGTGGTGAGCCCAGCCAGTAGCGAACGATTCAATACCAGAGTCATAGTCTGTCTATATAGTGGATCAGCTTGGTTGGGTTGGTTGGGTTGGTTGGTTGGATGGTTAGTTGGTTGGGTGGATTGGGTGGTTGGGTTGGTTGGGTGGTTGGGTTGGTTGGGTTGGTTGGGCTTGATCAGGTAGTCGTCAGGAATTATGAATCCACCTGGTTACCCTCAGCCACTCCACTCAACAGATTTCACAGCTCAGTGATTTACAAGCATTCAAGCATAATTATTGTTGACTCAGCATTGAAATATTATGAACTAGTCACTACTCAACCTATGAACTCGTCATTATCAATTCCCTATGAACTTTGAAGTAATTGCTGTGTTTTTCCCAACGCAATTCAACAAAGTTTGTACTGACATTCTTGGCAAAAGATAAAGAGCTACCAGAATCATGATCGATAGCAGCCACAGTATGATGGCTGCTTCCCCCTGTCGTTGGTTGTTGATAATTATACCGGATGTTTGACCTACGTGAGTATCAGAAATCGTTGTTTAAACCTATGTGAATCCTTGTAAACTAGCCAGTTGTCCAGTAGACTTGACACGAGATGAACCACTGCTTGATCCACCACAGTTGCCACACCAAAATCACCGCTGCAGGTTTCAGGTGCAAGAAATTCAACGGCCAAGTGCTGGAGTCTATCGCGGAATGTGATTCTGTACTTCCTTAGATATTGTTTGCTTCCACGACTCCAGTGCAGAATGTGGCTTATATGTGGTTAGTTTGAATCACGAACAGTCTGTTTGAAGAAATTCAGAGACAGCGCTACACCGCATTGCTCAGCATCCGCTTACAACCACCATCAAGGAAACACTTTTCATGTGAAGTCTCATTTGTCAGTCCAACAAACTTGTGGAAAATGCTGGAAACACGCACCGCACAACACTCTCAAAGAGACTGCCTACCACAGCGATTGCTTCTTTGTAGTGATACCCACCTCGATAATGCTTCTCAATCCACGACTGCTTATCCAGTCAGGTTTCTCAATCATCCACGAATGAAGCCATTATTCGTAATGATGTCAATGCTAGTGGGAAACTTCTCCCCTTTATGTGGGCAGTTGGATTCTGTCGTACGCCTTCCTGGTTTTCACCTCGGGGGTGCCCCATGTGTGCGCCACTTGAGCCGTGCCATGACGTCTGAGAGCTCAGTGGTTCTTGCCGTTGCTTTGTTCACGATGTCGATCCTACCGGCGATGATGATGGTAAAGACCATGATCATGTTGGTGATGATGATGTTGCTAATAATGAAATTTTAGTATGTATAGATATTTACTTGCTGGTCACAGATATATAGATAACACACATATTGCTATATGCATATATATATATATAAATATATTTATACATATACATATTTACTTGCTGGTCATGGCTTTGGTGGGTGCTGGTTGATGGTAGACCTAGAATGACCATTGCAACCAACCTTGTTTGATGAATACAAGTAGTTTATGTGTTTGTTCCATCCCTGGTTTCAATGATTAGGTATGGATCCAGCTACTTTGACAATTCCAAATCGGAATAGGACATATTTCCTCATCATGCTGGTTGATTGGTGGTTCATTGGGGGGTTGTCCTTAACCCATCCTCTTCTTTTCTTAATTGGGAGCTCAGGATCAAATGGAGCGTGGAGCAGCTGCATAGCTGTTGGTGAACCCTGGGTGAACACGGGGACGGTCATTCAAAAGTCATAAGCGCTTGACGAGTGGATGAGAAGCTTGCCTTTTCTAAGCAGTCGAAACTCAGTTTTTGTGCATGCTTCCAGGTTCAGGCAATGATGGCTTGTTTGATTTGATCCTTATGTGGATGGTTCTTCATGGTAAGGATTGAACATCATCAGTGAACTAATATTTACTCAACCATGAAGAAAATGCAGAGCATTTACCATTTACTGCATCAATCCAGACTTCGGGACTGTTGGTCATTTCCTTGTTGCTGGTTGAGATGCCTATGATCTACCATCAAACCACCATTGAGCATAGCTTTTCCTTCGCAGATTCTCACATTGCCTTTGCTGGTACCATATCAACCACCTTTGATTCTGCCATTAGCATGTATTAACCCTTGTTAAACATTTCCAAATTAGTTATCAAGCACCAACCAACATCATATTACCACAACTAACCATCATGAATCATTGGTATTGACAGTTTTGTTTATGATTAATTACTGTATCAACTACTACTTATCATTAAGATGGTATTGATGGTGATTCTCTTTAGTTGCCAAGGATTCGCCATCATTCAAGACTGTCATTGGAAATGACTATGGCCACACACCACCACGAAACGGTTCTTAGTAAATTATATTCAGTTGGCGATGTACAATCATAACCCAAGAGCGAACCATCCACCAGCATTAACCATCAACAACCATCACTAGTCATTACTACATCCTATTATAACCAGTATTAATCACCAATATTATAGCCATCATTAACCACCAATTAAAACCTATTTTAATCACTACTGGCCACCTACTGTGACCTATTATAATCACTATTAACTTGATTATTGACCACCTATTCAAACTATTGTCACATGTCTATGATCCACCAATGACCACAATGAACCATGACCTTTCCTATGAGAGTGGTCGGTCACCATCCTTCACAGCAAAACCAGGCCTCGTCCCGGCAAAGTGGAGGCTGTTCCTGTGGCGGCGCCATGGATTTCTGGGGGCCTTGGGTGAAGTCGACCCAGGTGAGATGGTGAAATTAAGTTCATCAGACCATTCACCAGTGATCATTCTTAGCCAGTTTTGGAAAAACAATCGCCATGATTCAACTGCCACTCCTGGACATAATGATCATTGTTAAGCATTGACCTGTCCACTGTGAGACTATGACTGTAGCCATAGTTGACCCAGCAACAAGAGCTGATACCATGGAATAGCCAGTGGCTGACCATTAAGCAACCATGACCCAACCGTTAGGGCTGACCAGTTGCTGGTACTGGTCATAGAATAATGGATACCCACATGATACCCATTCAAATAGATAGCCATGCCACTGATATCATTGCATATCCACCATTATTTGATCATTCATATCCACTGAATCATTTATATTCTAGATATCACTAAATAACCATCAACCATTGGAATACATTGTTACAACCATTGGCCTAATAACCATTAGACAAGCCTATTAAATACCATTAACCATTGAAATTAATTATTATAACCATTAAATACCTTAATCGACCATTTTATAACAAGTTTAGCCATTATATCAATAGCTACTTTTTAAATACATGATGGTTATCTATCAAATACATTATTATAACCATTATTATACCCTATTAAATACCATTGAATGCCATGGTTGAGCCTTTAAGTACAATTGAAATACCATGGTTATAACCCTTATTATCACGAGCCATGGTATTTCAATGGTATTAAAAACCACGAGCCATTGATAATCAAACCATGGTATTTCAATGCTATACCGTGATTATCAGCCATTTCAAAGCACGAGCCTTCCCAATTGCTGATACCATCGCATGGCCGCGTGTGGCCTTCGCTGGTGGAGGTGCCCATTGCCGGAGAAGTCATCAGCCGACGGCCCAAAGGAGCGGCCTCCCGGGCTCATCACAAGGCGCACCGCCGTCAGATGGTGGTTCCCCGAAATGGTGGTAGCCAACCCCATCAGAAATGGAGATTTTATACCAGCTATATATGGGTAATAGTGTTTAGGGGCCCAGGGGACATGAATGAATGGTTAATAGTGGCTTGACGATGGTTGATTGTGGTAAAAAGTGTTTGGTCGATGGAAAATTTACGTCGGAACCCCTAGAATTGATTGAAAAAAACAGCCTGGTTTTCCAACCTGGATTTCCCATCAACCAACCCGGCGGTTTTATGGCGCTCGTTGGTTTTGAGGTTCCGATGATTTTTTGCTTTCAACCAATCAGTGGCGATTCATTGATGCTCAATTGACAGTTATCTCCTGCTGTTGAGCCGCAATAACCATCAATGGAACATCAAGATTGTTTGAGCATGCAGCAACCATGATTAGCCATCAATGAATTACTTTTGATTGTTTGCACACTTATGGTTGGTAATAAATTCTGGCTATACGTATAAGCGTGAGCTATGATTAGTTAAACACTAGCAGCCCCTTCTGGACAAATATTCGGTGTGTTTTTGACCGTGGTCTATTTATAAAGATTTGCAAGTTTGTCAATGTGGTCACTTATATACTATTATTATTTGTGTATTCTTCTTGGTGTGTCGTGTTTCATTCGACCCATATAGAAGGAGGGGATGGCTAACGATTGACGTAGCTTTTAAGCACTATCACACATTGCCAACTATCGACCATAAGTCTATTGATAGCGCTTAACACTTCATGAATTTAAAGCTATTCTCCACCATTAACCAAGGTTAGCCTTTTTTGGTTGCGCTCGGTTTAGCGGCATTCATCATTGACGAAAAACAACCAATGACTAAGAGGAAAGGATGACCAATAGTTAGCCGAGGGGAAAAGCATTGACACGAGGAGTGGGTTTCTGAAATGACATGATAGCATGAAATGTGGAGGCTTATGACAAATTTAGAGATTCTGGATCATGAATTTGACTCTTGTTAACCAGTGGAAGGCCTAACCAGGATCCTAAAACTTTCCAATCAAGATCAATCAAGCATCATGCAACATCAAGAGGACAGGGTGGTTGATCAGGTCCTTAGTGATTCTTCCCATCGGGAGCGTGTGCTCCCCTGAGATCGCCATTCTCAATGGCACCGGTTGCTTCATGGCCATTGTTAACCCCTATCGATGTGATTAAACACGTTTGTTATCAATTTATATACATTTTTGCCTACAATACTAGCAATGCTTAAGCTTTCTGAATTTCTCATGTTTCGATGCTGCAAGTCTTACAGATCACGATTGCGAGCTCACTTGGTGTTGACGATTCGTAGCAATTGCACAGTGGGTGTTCAACGATTCACAAAGACATTTTTACCTACCACACATGGCTGTTTCTCAATATAGGGAACCCCAAAAATGGATGTTTGATTTCTGTAAATGATTACTATTGGATGTTTTGGGGGTACCTTTATTTTGAGAAACCACCTGTACATTTATGAAGTGCAGGATTGTAGAGGGACCGAAGAGTGTTTGCAGGGGCACATAGTTTTGCCAGAAAAATAAGGATGTTTGCATAAAGCTAAATAAAGTAAACGGATATCCAGGGATATCTAAGATCCGGTAGATACACATGCACGAAAACAAAAATATGGTTTAATACACGACTTACGCTAGGGGGGTGAACAACTATGTTTCATACACACCTTTATCAAAGCGTACCATCACTGTTTTTATCATACAGATGTGTAGACACCAATATATTCATTGGTGCATGCACTCTACATGTGAGTCTGTTGGGTGAGTGGGTCTTGCAACCTGACTAAACAATAATCTATAAGAATCTATCAGACATATCTAGACTTTTTTGTGTTGACATTGATGGCTAATAGCCAACATAATTTGGGGTTCAGGATGTCCTCAACCTGACTGATTAAGTTGATCTCATCATATTGTATCATATCCCACCTACATATCTAATCTATTCTAATCTTCTAATCATCTACTGCCACTGCGAATCCCTCTCTTTCCCAACAACCACCGGGACCGGCGGCTCGCCGAGTTTCGGCAGGCCGTTTCGCACCATGAGGGCGAGGCGTGGCTATAGCTGGCTGGGGGGATGGGCTATAACTGTTGTGGGTACTCCCAAAACCATTGGTTGATAACAGATGTCCATAATAAATGGCCATATTGGGGGTTAATGACTTTTGCACATAGCCCTGGCTAAGTGGATGATTGATAGCATTGTTGGCAATGGGTAGCTGGTTATACCTCCATAAAGCCATGCTGATCCCATGTGATATCATGATCCTACGGTTTTTGGATGCTTTGGATTACCAGATAAGCCCTATATTGCATGATTGGGGATCAGAGCCCAGCCCCCCAAAAATTTGGTATTTATTCACATTCCAGCAGTTGGACGGGCCGTGATGGGTCATTTCGGGGATGTGCACAGCTACAGGGGCCAGAGCAGCGAGCGAAAAAAGCCAACCAGCCCAAGTTCATTGATTGCAACAGTTGGAGCGCAGGGTCTTGGCTCTGGGATGATGATGATATCCAATAGTGACCAATTCATCCAACTATTATGGCTAAGCAATAGTTCGTAATAGTTCGTAATAGGTCGTAATAGGTCGTAATAGGGGATATCCACCAATAGTAAGGGGGGAGCAGACTAACTGTTCCAGTCAGCTCAAGAGACAACAACCATGTGGCTGACCCATGAGCTTTGCCTGCTTGGCAGAGGATTGCTCGGAACTGTAAGCGGTTTGGTGTTGTGTTCACTCACAATGAAGCTGAACCCTTGACTGATCTTGACTGTGTAATCAATAGGGGGACAATACAAAAGGGATTCTATGTCTGATAGGTCATCCGATTTATCCCTGGCTTGAAATCCTGATGGTGTCGGAAGTGTCTTAGGTTATATCATTTACAACGCATCGTTTGCTGATTCAGTGGGATGACCCATCAAGTTCCCATATTGTGAAGCTTTCTGGAGCTCAGATCAGCAAATATGAATGGTCCACCTCTCCCCAGATGATTGTGCAGACGAGACTGAGCGAAATCATGGTGGTCAGCTCAACGGTACGTCTCGTTCAGCAGAACAGGCAGTTTCAAGTTTTCCGCCTCGCATACCAAGCCATTTTGAGGACATGCGGTTCAATTCCAATATCCGACCTGTACCTCTACTGTCTACTGCTACTTGTACTGCTGGATACTGCTTGGTGATTTCATCCATATCTCTTAAATGCACTGATAATTGTTTCAAAAAGCTTCAGTTACAAAAAATATGATCGAAAAATAAGGACGAAAGCGGGCGAATCATTGTGACACTGATGTCTTTGCTTCTGCAAAATGATCCACACATTGGGTAGGTTGTGGGGTGAGGGACGGCGAAGTCTTCCCTTCCCCACCAGCCACACCAGGACGTGGTCCGGGAAGTGCAGAAGGTGGTTCGATTGGATGGTTGGAACAACCCAGCGGCTGATGTGGATCATGGTGGGATTGGATCATGGTGGGATCATAGAGAAATGTTGTCTTTCATAAGCACCATTGACCATTGATGTTCAAAAGCATAGCAAGTGGATTGTGCTTGATTAAAGTCCTGACGATTACGAATCCTGGTTGTATATTGGCATTTATTTATTGGTTAGCCAGCATGAACCATTGTTTACATTTGTTTACCATCAATCAATCACTATTCACATGATGGTTGATGCAAGTAATTGACTAATAGTCATGATCAGGATCGTTGATCCCGAAGAATCCTGAACAGTCATGGTTGATCATGGTTGATATGTTAGGCACATGATATTGTAGGGTGGCTAGCACCCATGATAAGGGGCAAACAACCAGGTCAACCAGCCTATACAAACAGGCGTTGTTGGCACTAGATATAGCCATGATACAGCCTTTTGATCATGGGGCGGTAGCAGATTGATTTTTTCAAAGGTGCTAAATGTCAAATGATATTCACGTGTATCCGGTCCCGTTTGTTGATCTTGATGATTGATCATGGTGTCATGGAGTTTACTTATGCTAAATTCCTAGTTGCTGATGATTGATTGAGTGACAAGTTAGATGTTATTGATTGGTTGCAGCCATTCTGATATTCACCGACAACAAAGGCTATTCACAGGTGATACTCTTTGTGAACTTAGGCTATCTTGGTAAGTTGAGATTGGAATCTGTGGCGGCAAAACATCGATGCTGTCAATGACGGAAGAAATCTGAGTATCGGGAGTTGTTTGGGCAGGGTTTCAACCATCCCAGAGCATGAACTCCAACAGACCAAGTGGCAGAGGATGGTCATCGTGCCAGCAAGCCGCCAAGGTCCTGCCAAGATCAACTGGCTCTGCAAGGCGTTACGCTGCTCCAATCATGGCGCCAGGATGAGTGTTGAGGAATTCACTACTTTGGGTACTCGGCGTATGGTTTCAATGGCTGAGAGGCCCTCATTCAAAGCTGGTCAAACCATCTCATGAATACGAGTCAACCATTTTTATTAGAATGATTCTTGGTGATTATTGCTTGTGCTTGGCTATGATTGATCATAATATATGATCTTTTTCAAATATGTAAACATAATTTCTGAGCTATCATTAACTCCCCTTATACACCATGATTGTCGGCCATGATTATTCGTTGTTTCGCCGTGGTCATCATCATTCACAAATATGAACCAGTCTTGTGGGCGGGAAGTGATCAGTATTATAAGCTATGATTATGATCACAATTAGTTTGTATTTGCAATTGACTGTAGTCAAGCTACATTAAGCATGATGTGCCATTATTATCGTTGCTTCTTCACCACCATCAGCTATCATTACCATGATTGAATACCTACCATTCCCCAACAATAAACCGACCAATCATTTGAACTATCAACGTGGGTGTTTCTCAGAAGAGAGCACCCCACAATCATCCAATACTGACTCATCATTTTTAGTAGTAAACAGTCCTTTTTTGGGAACTTGAATTTAGAGAAGCCCCCCACCCCCCGCATATGTTATCCAAAATATTACCATCACCTTCGCCGACACCTGACCAACCATACCAAACCGACATTGAACACATCAACACCTATCATCACCTGGGTTCCTCATACCTATTTCACCATGACTGACCATCGTTAAGCATCAGGAACCAGGATTCACCATGGGAAAACAATGGATAATATTCAATAACCATCATGAGTCATGAGTAATCACTCTTAACCTTAACCCTAGTTCTTCATGGAGGGTTCTCAATCATCATGACAGTGGGTCAAAACCCTTTTCCCCTGGTTCCCCTATCACTAACCATCGTTTTCCCTATAGTTGGCTGAGTAATAACCACCGCTATTGGTTGGTTGATATTGACCCATAGCCATGGTTGATATTGACCCATAGCCATTTATAGCTTGTATATCCTCTATAGTTGCTAGGTGTTATCCCCTATTATTAACCATTGACCCATAGCCATATGATGGTAATCCTCGTGGTTCCCGATCTCCCAGCGGTTCCCCATGCTTGGCTCCAAGGCGCTCCCGCTGCTGCGGCGCCGCGCCATGACGTCTGCGCAGTTCCTGGACATTGTGTGCAACCAGAGGCACGGCTATGGCTCATTGGGGATTTATGTATATCAATAGTATGATAGATATCATATTAATGTAGTATTTATGATGTATATCAATAATATTATTCTTCTAAAGAAGTTTGGGGCAATGTATGTAGACATACTGTAGATAGATATGATATGTGCGTATTATTCTTCTCAAGAAGCATATTCATCTACAAATAGGTGTAATATGTGAAAAATTACTTACGTTTTAGATGTCCATTTGTCCTCGTTCTTGCCATCGCTAAAATAGTTTTGTTAGCATTTCTGACAATACGGAGATTTTGCACATACACATCAAGAGTTTGAAGCTTAGAAGCGTAGCTGTACTTCCCGCGGAGTTGTATCCTGGACCAGGTTAGACAGTTGAGAGTTTCTTTACAGCTCCAATGCATTATATAGTTATGCAAGTAATATTCCAGTTCATGACCAGTGCGAAACGAGAACATAGCCAGTTACATCTAGGTGTGCTTCTTTTTTGAAACTAGTCAGTTGATTGTAATGCCAAGGGTTATGTACGTTCTGACCAGTGACAGACCAGTTCTCATCGACCAGTAGGTGTAAGTGAGTGTTATATATGTACATATAGGGTGTTGGGAGAACCACTGTTGATGGAATGGTCTAGGTTCAAATTCTGGAACCCCGGAAGCATGCAGGGGTACCTATGAGGACTTGATTATCCAAACAGCTAAAGGTACAACCATAAATGAATTGATCGGACCTCCATCTTACTTGGCACGTGGCAAGGCACGGCTGCATGTGTTGAGTGCTGAATTTTTTGGGTTCCCGCAGATGGTATGTGTCGTTGACGCTTGGTGAGGACTATCAGTTGGGTGATGTGGATTCATCTTACTTACTATGAATGATTCAGATCCCCGAAAACTTACCTTGGCTGAGCCAGCGGCTTAATATGCAGGTTGTTTTTCTTCGTACCTGGCTTCTGAGAATACATATATTTGAAACGCGCCAGCTACACAGTCTAGCCCCAACAATCAGTGTTCTCCCATCGTATCAACATGTATCAACCACGTTACAGTTCCTAGCGAAACTATGATATGCTAAACGCATAGGTCCTTGGTTCTACAGGGTGTGGGGCTGCAAATTCTGCGAGCACCCTGGTGACAAGGTTCCAGGGCTCATGGGAAGCGTGTGGAGCACCCGCCCTGGGGAGGTTTGCCTCCAACATCGATGATGTGATGCCATGGGGAACTCAGATGGCTTGGGAAACCCAGGAGTTTGGATGGGCTCTGGCTGTGCTATGCAGCTTCCAAACACATGGCAGAATCCTCAATACACACATGAGCTTCTAGTATTGAAAACCGGTGAAAATTGTCTTGATATTTCTGTGTTCCAACACTTATGTTTTTGAGCATCGGTTTCGCATGATGTTTGTAGGGTGAAGGAGGTGAGGCGAAACTGAACTCATCCGGTCATGGGTAGCTGTTTGGATGCGACAGAAGCAGGCTGAGAGTCAGTCCAACGGGATTTGTGATTCTGGTATGGTCTTGTATATTTGAGTAGGGCGATTGAAAAGAAGGTAAGATTTGGTGTTGTTTCATGTGCTTCAACAAGTGATCTATAGTATATAATTAACACTTATTAAACACGTTTAACTTATATCCTTGCACCCTTCTGCTGATAGTCCTGTCTCCTCAAGGAAACGCGCGCTTGTTTTGTATTTGCCTTTCACGGAAAACAGATCGTTGCAAGCAACGTCCCCAAAAGACCTCAACAGAGCCTTGAAAAGTAAACTTCTTACCACAACAAGAAGCGCGTTGAAAAAGAACTCCAGGAACAGACACCACAGAGCCACAGCACTGGCAGTTTCATTAAGAAGTGGTAAAGCCCTCGCTTTCTAGTGACCAAGACTAATGTTTTTGTTGTTGTCTCGAAGGGCCCAGTTATGCCCAGTTCATAGTGCTAAAGTAGAGATGCAACAGTACATCCTGTCCTGCCCCCGAACACTTCTAGGAGAACGTGCTCTTGCAACCAGGATCAAAACAACTCCTTGCGCAGTCCTGAAAACATCTACAGTTGAGTCACCGTACCAAACGATACCAACCAGCGATATGGCAAGATAGTTGATTTCTATTAATGGTAGAGATTGCGTGCAGTGTTGATAGATTCTGTGTTGAGGTCCCCCATGTCCTGAACCAGTGGTACCGCCGAACCGCCGGAAAACCACCTCTTCAGGAAGCACTGAAACAACTCACAGGCATAACCAGACAAATTTGTCTTGGCGATAAACATAGATTTGGCAGCTGGTCTGAAAGCATCTAAGTGAATCACTCCACCCGCGCATGCATGCCTGCCCCTCCATCATCATTTTCCTCCCGGTGGCCGAGATCAGCATGCTGAGACAAGAGCTGGACGATCTGCAACCGCAACAGGCGGGGCCCAATGGCTTTAAAGGTTGCCTACATGGTTGCATACTAGTTACTCTACAGAGGGTTGCAAATGATTCAAAGGCCCAGTCATAAATGAATTTAGTTACTAAACGTTATTAATCTTAATTCGCAAAAAATGTGATTGCGAATGGAAACTAATTCATTTGTGAAGATGATCTCTGTCCTTAAACAGGGATGGAAGAACTGGATGAGAAGAATTGGGTTCGCAAGGTACTCGTAGCAGGTATAACCCATTTTGAAGTGATCACATATATAATGCCTTTTCTGGCCATAGTCTCACTATGTCTTACTATGTGACGTCAGCGAAGTCCATTTAATGCCTCTAATCTCTAATGATTTTTGGGCGCCCATGCACACCCTCCATGCAAGATATCCATAGTAAACCAGCTAACCTGGCACACTCATGGGCCATGTAGGGTATCCATACTTCCAGCTGAACAAGTTGCAAGTTCTATGGATACCTTCCATGGATATCGGGCCATGGGATGCCATGGGTATGGGGGCTTCATGGCACCTTGGCACATCCGGTGCCTTTGCGCCAGCTTGCGCTTGCCTGCTGCCAGGTGCATCAGTTACAGCAGAGCGACCTGTGGAGCCGCTTCGCCGACTCGGACGACGAGGTACGGCGTTTTTGTTTGGTTTCCGCTGCGTGGATGGCAGCAAGCACCAAGCACAGGTGGAAATTTACCACGTAATCTCTATGTTATCTCTATGTTATATATGTTTAAATGAAAGACAGTAGATCTTATATAGACATACAATTATATATTCATATATTTGCAATTTACTGGCAGGTGTAAATGTTCTAGGATGACCAGGATAACCAAACGTATCCATACTACAACTTGAAGAGAACAACTTGTATTTTTTTAGCTGCACAACTTGCAGAACAATTTGTATAACTTATATGCCATCAAGAACAGGGATCCAAAGAGAACAAAATGCAGACAAAAAGCCAGCGAACAGGCATTCTACCAACATCAAGAACGAAGAGATGTCTAGCAATAGTGGAAGCAACTAGCTAAGAGGCTAGCAAGTCGAATAGCGTCACCAGCGGTTCAGATGGCGAATTGACTTGCGCAGAGTGATTCTAAGCATAACCCCATTCTGGGAATCCCCAAAATTTGCCACCAATCCTTGGCTGAAAACAGGCTAGTTTTGCCCAGAAGATCACCCAGGGCCCTGCGTGTTGCAGTAGGGTCTTACAGGAAACAGCATGGAAACCCATGCTGGTGGAAACTACTACCCAGGTTCAAAACTGGACCAGTTTTAGGTCAGTGACAATCAACCAGGCCTTAGAATGCCTTGACCTTCTAGCCATTCTTATTTCTGATGGTATATGTGTACCCATGTTATTCAGCCATGATATCATGTGTATATATATATATACATATGTGTATGTGCGTATATGCATATGAGATTGTCATTACATACATGACTATATGACTCCTCTATGTGTAACTTTTGTATCTCAAATAAATCAATGTATATCTGCCTGCAACCTCCAGGGTATGTATAATTTCAGTACTTGTTGGGATTTTAGTACTTTCAAATTAGGGCCTGAACTTTTGACTAAGTACAGTTTTTACGATTTCATTATTGTTGTTCCAGGTATATAGATATATACACATATATAATATGATCAATGCAATTATATGATGATCATATTCTGATATTAATATTCTATCAATTATATATATATATATATACATATGTAATTTCCATCTACTCAAAGATGTGCACCTCATCAACGCACCCCCATCATGTTGCGAGCCCGCCGTCCGCCCAGCGCGCTCTGGTGACGGCGGCCTCGTCTGCTGCGTCGGAGCCCTGGTGTTTCATGGGGTGGAAACGGCTGGTGGATGCTGGAAACGCCGAGGTCTTCGGTGAAAATGGAGGGAAAGTGCTGGGAAATGCCCAGCAAACATCACTTTTCCCGCGAAAATGCTGGAAAGCACCTAGCAAATCCTAGTAAACATCATGGAACCACGAGCTGTAAACACCAAACGAGGCGTTTACACCTGGCTAGGTGTTTCAGCTGGTTTACTCGTAAATCATCATCATCATCATCATCATCATCATCATCATCATCATCATCATCATCATCCATCAAGCATCATCCATCATCCATCATCTATCATCCATTGTCCATCATTCATCATCCATCATAAAACATGATCCACGATCAGCAATCATCACAAACCATTAGCGAACCAGTATCCACCATTATTAATAATGAGTCATCAACCATTATTTTTCATCACCATTCTCTACCATCTATCAACAACGCACCATCGTCCGGCAATCAGCATTATCTTTATTGGTATATTCTTTGTTACAGTTGATTGCTGTTCCCTAGATGAACCATTGTTTAACCCATCACTCCGCTTTTGTTGTAAAGTTGATTGTTGTCACGTTTTAATCTGTGGATTTCCCATCAGCCACATTAAGTAATTGTTGGTGATTTCAAATTATCAGCAGGAAACTATCATTTAACCATCACAATTGGCTATGTCCCGGTCCTGACTATAGTTACTTGCTTCTTGTCCAAGGTTGTCCCCCAACCTGTGGCATGATCAGAGAATATCTCTCTTATAGTTGGTTCCTGTCCCCATTGTCCCTCAGCATCAGGAATCATTGAAGCACTATCACACCATAATGATGACCCATCTTAAAACCATTTGCAACCATGATCGACAACTTCACCAGTACTACTCGATTACCAATGAATCAGCGGTTCCTAAACCAAAATGATTTAACATTGCTAACCTTTTCATTGCTATCCATTGCCAACCATTACTAGCCTTTGCTTATTTCTATAACAACCCTTATTACTAACCCTTATTACTGACCCTTATTACTAACCCTCATTGATATCCCCTGTTACTGACGCTTATTACCAACCCTTATTACTAAGTGCCTGACTCAGTGCCCTCCCATCCATTGCTTGGCAGCGCAAGGCCTGGTCGCGCTGCAGCCTTCAAGGCAGCAGCCAGGGCAGCCATGGGCGGCAAGGTGCGCAGCGCGTCGAGACGGTTGACAAACATCACTGGTTGATGAACAAGGTGAAGAATGGATGGTTGTTGGTTGATGGATGGTTAGTGAACATGATTGGTTTCACATAGTTGATGGTTGATGGTTGATGGTTGATGGTTGATGCTGTTGCTAAATTATCATGGGTAGAGACGGTTGAGTAACCACGGTGTTTTCCAATCACCCATTGAAGTTTACCAAATCATTTCCATGCTAACGTTTAGAACCGCGACTCGACCGTAAAGGAACGCGATCATGGCTGAAACAAAACACACACATGCACATCATTACATAATCATGATCAACCCGCAATACCCATTCGAGCCAGGTTAGTCAACCGACGTCATCAACCATCAATGGCTGTTAAAAGGAAGACACTGATCTAGCCACAAACCCTAATGCATCCTAATGCCCCAATTGTGATGGTCAAAAGCGGCACCAAACATTATATAACCAACATCAAACCTACCTGATGAATTTTGTTGACCCTATCTAGTGGCAGACATTGTTGTTGATATTGGTTGTATGTCTATTAAGCGTCAATCAACCAGTGTTGAAACCATAATGATTCACCAGCAACATCAGCCATCAAGTATCCACCATCAACCATGTTTCACTTCTTTTTTGGATCCACATACACTATACATGTTTTAATTGATATCTGAATACTACATATCATCACTTTCGATGTGCGTCTTCTAGTGCATATCTTGACGGAGTATGTATTCAATACATCATAATTAAATACACATGTTCCTAAACAATGATACAATCTTGTTAAGATTTAACAATATCATCTTGATGTAGAATGGCAATACATACCATAACAATGATACATTAACAATAATACATGCAATGGCAATCTACACAGCAACTTTTCGCTTGGCAGTGGTCAGCTTGGTTGAACCGGTACTGCTGGGCAGGCCGACAGCAAGAAGAAGCGCAAGTGACCTGGCGCTGGTTGTGCTGGTGACATTCCCACCTGAGGGGTTGAATGGTGGCCATGACTCAAAGATTGATCGCTACAAATAGCTAATACCATGAAATAATCTGACTGGTTGCCAAAGTTTCTAGAGTTATGACATGGTCAGCTATTCAAATCATGATACAACACTTGTGTTCCATTACCAAGCTGACAAAACGAGGACTGGTTAAGCAAAGTCCTTTCAAGAGATGGTGTCCAACATCAAACATGTTCAAACCACTTCGCTCAACAATCAACGGTCACAGGTCAACCGTTTGAATGCCAAAGTAGAGATGGTGTGCTGAACGGTTCTTGGTAGCTAAATTCCGCTTCCAGGATTCTCCGTGGCCTCTTCCGCATGGTGTCAACGCCATGAATTCTGGAGGGAAAGTGTACCTCCCAGAAAGGTGAGTTTTGATGATATGGTGGTTTCTCAAAAGGGGAGTACCCTCAAAATGGTTGGTTTATCACTATGAATTGTTGATATAAAGGATGATTTGGGGGGTCCCTTATTTTGAGAAACCGCCATATTGAGGTGTCTTGAGAGAGGGGAAAGATGAGGAACCAATGGCACCACGCACTTCCTGAATCTTCCAGGCAGTTTGTCGTCAATCATGCAGGGCTGTGGTCAAGATCCATTGATACTGAGTTACAGTACTCCATTGGCAGATGGAAGTTCCTTCAATCTTCAGGTAGTTCACCGACCTGAGTTGACCAGTCGTGCAGTCAATCTCGTGCGGGATGGTCATTCAGTATCAGCAACTTGCAGATTTCTTGGTCATAAAACGACTGCAGGATTGTCCGCAGATATGGTGCTGTCAGTTCCTATCCCAGATTCTGGTCAGAGAGCGCAAGCTCTCATACTTCGGAGGGTGGGACAAGTTTGAATGCATTCGAAGCATTTGGGATTATCATGGATCCACACATGGCGTGGCTCCAAATATGATTGATTTCTGTCGAAGCAAAATCATTTTGGATACTGTACAGATCGGGCTACACTGACGGCTTCAGCTATGGATATTTGGCCTGCGTTCATGAATGAAGAGGAACCCATTGGTTTCATTGCTTGCCTCCACAGTAGCTGCGGTCGCACGTTCCCAAGATAATTCCATATAACCACACAATTGCATCGAGTCAAACACTGAATTTTTGAGAATTCAGATTGAGGTAATTAATTTCATGTCATTTCCACATAAGGGCTCAAGGTTCAAGTTTTAGTAGGAGCCATCATCCACCAAGAGCATGAAGTGATTATGTGTCTGCACTTGATACCTATGTTAAAGCGACAAGTAGGGCTGCGATGTGGCCATGTGTTCATACAAGTTCGCTAATAAAGTATTTAAGTACGACATGGCATCACCCAAGACGACGAGAAATTGAATCAAATCAGTCGATTCTCCTTATCTAATATCAGATTTATCCGATTGAACCCTGGGTGTGCTACTCCACTGGCTGAGGAGTAGCTCGAATGATGCCCCTCGCAAGGATGGCAGGGTGGGTGTATCCTCTTGAAAGTTGCAGGCTGTACCATCACTTGGCGGTCTGACTTGGAGCATGATTGCAGTCAGCAGTATTCAGGTCTTTTCCATTTTTTCGCGGGCGTAACCCATTGCTCCAACCGACAATTGCTTTTGCTCTCTATGCATGATCTTTGTAGGAATCCCCAGCAAGGTTTTTGTTGGGGTCCAAATTCATCAGCCAGGTGCATCAAGGTGTTTAGTTGGGTGCCGCAAAACCATCGGTTCATGAACAATTAGGTTCATCAACACTTATATAAGAACTATAGGACAACAACTATCAATGAACCATCAGTTCATCAATTCATGAGCACTTAAGAACTATAAGTCATCAACTAGCCTTAGAACAACTAGGTCATCAACAACCATCAATTGATGACCACCGGTTTACTGATCATTGATGGTGTAACCAGCCGTTCAGCTTCATCCAGGGCTTCATCCATGCATCCGTTGGGTGTCCACCTGCCGCCCGCGAGCAGGAGCGCGAGCCAAGCAGTAGCGAGAAAAGGTCCAAGGTCGGCCGGTTCGCGAGATCGCTGGGGGAAATGGTCACCAGTGGCTCGCCTATGTTTAAGAAATGTGAAGCGCTGGTGACCATTTTCCCGGTGATAGGAATATGATTTTCCTGGTGACCATTTCCCTGACCATTTGATTCACGTTGCTTCTTGCTGGTTGATAATACTGTGAACATGGTAAACATGGTTGATAATAATGTGAATATCAACCATCAGTTCGAACAAGGATCAACATGGTGCCCAAGGTGACTAATCATTGATATTCATGATGGTTACCTGTTGATGATATTGTGCACAGTGAAAAAGACATGTGGTTGAAACCAATGTGAAGCAAGGTCGCTATGGCCAAAGATATGATAACAACCAATATGTTTGGTAATTGGTAGCAATTCTGGGTGCTGCTAGGTGTTGTTTGTTAAAAAGTGTCAGTCATGATTAATGCTGATGGTCAGTGCAAAGATGCTGGTGCTGAAAATTGATATGAATTGATGATCAGTGCTTAAACATGCTTTATTGAACTTATCGACCTGCGTATAAATTGAGCATTGCTTGCTCATTGTCGCGCAAAAAAGTGATGCAACTGGACAGAATGTGTTTAAACCAAACTGGTTTCAGGAACAGTCGCAGGACTGTTCTTTCCAACCTGGGATGGTGAGTTTGACCCACATTATGGACTTGGCGGAGATCGAAACCTCAGTGATCAGAGAATCTTGTGGGTGAGGCTGGCGCCTCATAGTTGTTGATATCTTTCTGGGGCAACACTACTACTACACTCCTGGAAACTAACATGACAGACCCTCCCAGGGCTTGGATGACCAGTTTCCTATTGAGATGGCTTTTTGATGCTTTTTGGTAGGCTCCAGCGGTTAGTTTCTAGGAGACAGAGGGTTGCGAACATCTCAGCGAAACAGCGCCCTGAATTTTCTCCAGTTCAACGGCTGAGAATGGCGGTTTGATAGGCTGATAGGGTTTCTCAAGCTAGGAACTGGGAAACCCCCAAAGCTATGGTTGGTTTACTACTATCGATGGCTGAGATAAGCTGGAAAATAACTGGGGGTACCCCGTCATGACTTGAGAAACACCCATTCTGCTAGTTGTGAGTTATTGCCTTTGGTGATGACCAGCCACACTGCTGCTGTCGACTAGCACTTGGCGGGTCTATTTGCATGAGCAGCGGCCAACCTCTCGATGAATGTTTCCTTGTGGAATTCAGAAACTACTGTGTATTGTTTGATTAGAGTGGTGGTTTTAATGGTTGCAATCAAAATCAGGGATAATACTTAATTATGCTGTTTGGGTGGTTTCAAACATTTGTTTATTTCCCCACTCCTTTGGGACAATTGGTTGGCCAATATTTTTGACAGTCCGAATCACCAACCAGACCATCTTTTGCTTTTACAAAGGCGGAATTCTCGTCTAGATAGCTTTAGATACTTACAATATTCACATACCTCATATTTGATCAAAGTTTTTGCTCACAAACTTACTGATGGGAATGCCCTCACGTTCTTCACTAATCAATACAATTTGGAAAGATGTTTTGTCCGGCAGGCGAAAAGGACATCAAAGATGAACAAGGAGAAGGGACGAAAGAGGCACGTTACAGCAGGATGTCCTCAAGGAGCTATTTCTGGTGATTCTTGAGGGTGTTGATGTTCAATGGATCTCCAGTGACCAGCACCATGTCCCAACTGCTATGGTGCCACCCAAGACATGACTGGGGCTGACACCGTGGTGGGCACCTTAAAACACCCTAGAGGCCTTTTTAGGGGGTGATTTTGGCATTCCCCATGACCCCTAACAATATACACCAAACCTCAATAGCCTAGCATTGAATAGTAAAAAATATGGTGTTCGACCTTTTCCTTTTAAATAGGTCTTTCTTATGACCTGTTGAAGGAAGTCCTCAATGATAAACAAACAAACACTATTATATTGAGGACCATGATAAAGAACCCCCCTTAGGCCAAGGAAATCCGACTTTTGGGATGTGCTGTTTTAGTAGTGGTTGTTCAATGTTTCAATTAATGAACGCAATTAATCAAGCACATCCAAAAGCAACACAAATCCTGTCCAAGGTCTTTTTCGATTTGGGGTGTTAGTGAAAGGGAGAAGATCTTACTCATAGCTTGGCGCCGGGGATGGTGATCGCCACATGTGTCATCACCAGGTCATGGGTCCCTAAGTTGTTGCCTCACCCTGTGAACGCATGTGACCGCGCGGGTGTATGATCCACTCAGGCGTAGATCCTACGTCCTGGGTGTACGTTCACTTGCCTAGTTACGTCTTCCACTGGTGCGATTGGGACCGGGAAATCCACCAGTTCACCAGTTGCTTGTGGAGTGGGGGAATCCAATCACTAAAAGGATAGATGCAGCTGCTAACGGATGGTATACCATCATGTATCCATGTTTTTTTCATGTCTCATGACTCATGATGGTATCATGATTTAACAAAGATATCTGTATTAGCCGCTGAATACCCCCTCTCATATTTTTGTAGGTCTATTTCTCACTTAGATTAAGGAATGACAAGAGGAGGGTTGTGTGACCCCACCGTGCCGCCGCTCGCAGTTCGTCTTCCTCTTCTTCTAGGCGAGATGCAGCCGTGGTCGCCAGAGGCTCCAGGTGAACCACTCAACAGAAACCCCACAGGACAGTGGAGGGGTTTCACCATATCCAACCAATGGTAATATGGCCAGCTTGTTAAATGGCGATGACAGAATCATGCTGAATCAACTTATAACTGGGGGGTGCCAATCCAACCAATCCATTGATCTGAAGATTTGCGTCAGGATTACTAGCTCTCCACATAGACAACATCAATCCAGTCATCCTGCGAGACCAGCGGAATGGGGGCTGTTCCCCCTGTGCCAGATGAACAGATGAACCTGACAATAGAAAATCGCCATGACTAGCAGGTAAATGATTCAAAAACATCTACAAATGGTCGATTTTTCATTGCCAGGTTCTACCAGAGGATAGTCATGGATGACTGGATGACTCATCGAACGTTAACTTTTCGAGAATCTATCTGCCAGATGGCTCTTGGTCAACGGCTAGAAGGGTGGAGCATATATCCAAAATTGCCTGATGCTTGGGGTACAGGTGAGCACCCAAGTTCCTTTCCTTTTGGGATCGCCTTAGGATGTTCATCCGAGGTTGCCAGAAAAAGCCCTTCTAGTCGTGCAACAACGTGTTCAGCTGCCACTGCTTGCCTCGCGACCATGCCGACATGGCGATAGTTTTGAAAACGCCAAACATGTGTGGATTAACCATACTTGTTTGTTAACATAGTAACCCCGAATAGTTGCTTGTTACCATGAAGAGTAGCATGAGGAAAAACTTGTGAGAGTGACTTAGCACATGGGTGAACTCACAACTGTTCAAATCAAAAATTGTTGAATGGTTTCAAAACTGGTGCTCAATATCCACCTCTTATTTGACAGAATCCAAATGACCGTGGCCCCTACATTGGAATGCAGAGATGTACAGCCAAGCCAGTTTCCTGCAGCGTCTCCAGGGGGAAAGAGAAGAAAGAGAAGGAAACTAAAGAAAAAGATCAAAGCAAAGAGAAAGATCAGCATAAGGAGCAGCGACGCTGATGGTCGGGTACCGGGAGGCTTGTCTACGTGCTGGGAAAAGATGTCTAAAAGTCCGAAACTTTCTTTGCTGAAATCATGCAGCGGACTTATCAATTTGGCAGAAGTACAAACACAGACTGCTCCCAGAAACGCTCTCAGCGCAATCAATCAGCTGTCGATTTGGTGTTCGCCCCCATAGCTAGAAAGAACATATTTCCTATGCAACTGGAACCATTCACTTCTGTGTAGTGGATTTGTCAAATCGGCAATTTTGGGTGGGCGGGGGGAGACCAAATATGTACCAAAGGTGCTCAACCTCGCGTGTGTTGAATTGTGTTGGTGGCTGGGTCTCAAGGGGAAGATGAACCATCACTTTTGTTGCTGAACCCAGCGATCCATGGATTGCCAGAGGGCAGGGACACAAGTGAGCGATAGAAGACAGGTTTTTTCATCAAACACTATACTGCCTGGATATTGTAATTTACTGTGCTGCATGATGGAAGTCACATTTCTGTTTGCATTTGGGTATACCTAGAGTTGATCTTTCAAACTACTTGTCACTTCTGATAGTACTATGCGACTGCATATGATGCGCTAGTGAACAGGGTCCAATAGAGTTGGTTGTTTCTAGGCAACGCACCCATCTTTGCTGGTACCTTGGGCCAACAACTTCTGGACGTTTGCATATGTTGCATTCATACCTTGTCAAGATCGGTTTCAAGGTGATCCGGGATGCCCTGAGTTGTGCCTGTTTGAAGATCTCGACAGCCCCTGTTTTCAAGATCATTGATTGCCTGATTTCAGGCAATTACGATTCAAACAGGGATGCTTCGGGCAATTACGAAGCACACCCAGCAAGTCGCAGCGTCAATCCTTAGAGCAGTGGTGATGAATCATGATAGAAGTGAGAGAAGACTGGTACGAACAATGAGATGTTTTTGAATGGGAAAAAAGATGGAAAAAGCGGATTTTGTGTTCGTGCAAAGGCAAGATTGATTTTCATAAAATCATGGTGATGAATGTTCCACGTTTACATATACTAGCTACTCCAAACTAGTAATCCTAAGTAATAGCCTATGCACGCAAAAATCAGTGGCAATCCAACTGTTCAACTGGATAAACAGATTAACAACTATGCTAAATATTGATTTACCACTACAATGATATTAAGCATACTTAATAGTGGTGCATGCGATTAGGAGTAGTTCATGTAAAGCACGCTTTTTGATTTGTGTTGACCGCTCTTCATGACCACTCAGGAGAAAGCTCGCGATAAAGATCGCCACAAGGCCCCTCAGGACTGCTGAAGAAAGGGTTTGAGGGACGAGCTTTGGGTTGCTGATGGTTGATAGCGGTTGACATTGGTTCGTAGGCTCGATTTTAAGGATCAATACTTATTAGTAAATTAAGGGTCGATAATGATTTTTCGTGGTTCAGAATGGTTACTAGACACATAATGGTTAGTGAAACCTTTGGATGCATTGGCAACTGATTTCAGGAAATCTTACAGACATTTATCATAGCAATTTTGGCTTTCACTGATTCTGGTCGAGGCGTTTGCCGATGCTGGAGCCCAGTTCTGGGGCTGGAACTCTTAATCGACACTCCGGTGAACACGCAATGGAAAATCACCATTTCCAAGAGGTAAGTAATCTACACATGGTATAAGCCAGCTATGTTTGTTCAGGGTAGTTTGTTCAGGGTACCGATTTCATCCCTGCGTGTTCTTTTACCAACTAAGCGACCAGCATGGCACCGGAATTTGTTTATTGCGCCGAGGTTGGAACCCTTGTTCCCCCGGTAAGATGATGGTATCAGTTGGCATTTTCCTTGATTCGATTCACCCACTTAGGGAAATATGCTTTGGCGTCATGGTTGGGTGAATTCAACAAACCATAACTATGGCCACCATCATGATCATAATCATAAGCATTTGTAGGGTGGTTTGTCAAAAGCGGGAACCCAAAAAAATGGTTTGTTTATTACTATAGATGACTAATATTGGATGATTTGGCATCTTAAGAAACACCAATAGGTGGATCCACCTTTCGTCGGACCATTTTGGAGATTGAAATCACCAACAACTTGTCAGGATGACAAGAAAGGTAGCCAATCTCGAAGTCGTAGTGGCTCGGCAGCAGGCCGGAGGTCAGGCTCAGGACCAAGCGAGACTATATCCAGACACATGTTGAAGACATATGATGGTTTCTCAGAATGGGGGTGCCCCTCAAATATATTATATAGTTGGTTTACTATTATTAATGGTTCATCAACTGGATGATAACTGGGGTACCCCTATTTTAGGAAACATCCATATGAACACATCCGGAAAAGGACCACTACTTGCAATCCAAGCTGTGCATCTATGCGCAGCCACCCCAGCGCCATGCCTATCACAACATGTCAGACTTGGACATGCGAATGGAGGCATCCCATGTGTAGGGGCTGCAAAGATGCAAGGATGTGGGGTTACCGTGGGTTCCCACCATGGGTGTTCATCACTTGTCATCACCCCTATTTGCAGGACGAGATTTGCAAGCCATGTCAACATCCAAATTGCAGACATGGTGATTTTCCAACAGGCAAGTGGCACCGCCATGAGTCGCGGTTCGCGTTCCCATGACGTTTTTGTGCCGTGGCGGTGTCTCTTGGTGGTTCGCCGAGGTCGAAGAAAACGAAAGAAGTCCAGCGTCGCTCGGCCTTCGTTGATCTGCTGGGTAGGCTGACAGATTCGTGACTGTTGGCAGGCAGCATCCGTAACCCAAGGTTTAGCGTCAGTAGCACTGACTGGTAGCATGCCGTTATTGTGTTTCTGGTTGGTGTTGGTTGAAGTGTCGAAAGTAGCACGGGTGACCAACAAGTTGTTTATTTTGTTCCTGGTTGTTGTTTTGCTACACTTTGTACTTGCCAGATAGTAATAGCAAAGGTTTCATCAATGTTTCATGTCAACCTTCTCCATTTGTGATTAGCCAGGTCAGGGCGGCGAGCAGCTCTTGTAAAATGATGATCGCTTGCAGTCGATGGTGTTAATTATTGAAGTTGGTTGCTTTTGGCATATTAATTTACCCATGGCTTCCCTATATAAAGAGCATCCACGACCTTTTTGATCCTAGTTTGTAGCTGGGATCATCATTCCGCCAATGCTGTGAATCTCTACTAAATCCCTGCTTGTTGGGGGTCAACATAGATACATTATCTCCAAATATTGGTTTCTCAAAACAGGGAGCCTCAAAAATAGATGGTTTATGATTGATTATAGATGATTAACACAGGATGATTTGGGGGGTCTCCTATTTGGAGAAACGCGACGAACAAAAATAGTGACTTGGGCACAGTGAGCACACCTTCCGCTTTAAGATCTTGGTCGTAGCCCAGGATTCGTCGAGAGACAGAAAGACGAAGTCAAAAGGAAAGCAAAGCACTTGGGCTCAAGCTGGTGGCGCTCCACTCATCGAATCGGTTTCTCAAAATAGGGAACCCCCAACCATGGTTGGTTTTTGGTTTTTTTTCACTATGACCGATAAAGGATGATTTGGGGGGTCCTCCATTCTGAGTTATTGGAGAGTTGTTCGTATTCTCAGCATATAGTTGGCTAGCGGTTAATGTTCGGTTAATAATCAATGAACTGAATCATCCAAGTGCTAAAATAGGTGATTCCTGGCACTTATACTCAGTACTACCATTATAGTGTGTCTTTGCTGGTATCGGTACTTACTGGTATGAATTCCTGTTTTGTAGAGATTACCCATGTACTTGTAACGTTCTGGACCTCGATACACCTGAGATCCCCTCAGAGGTTTGTTTTCCGCTACATTTCTAATTTGACCCGTAGTCAATGAAGGCAGTGTTTAATTGTTTCATGTTGTTTCATGTCTTTTTGAATCAATTGTTTACATACATACATATATATATATATGTTTATTTGGTCATGGCTCAAGCGTCAAGCATCAAAGGTCCGAGCAGTGTGAAAGGGGAAATTGAAGTTTGAGCAACCTTGGCCATCATTACGACAGGAACATCATATTGGAGAGCTTCCGATTTTTCTGAAACCAAGGCTTTGGACTTCATGTCCAAAACATGAAAGTGCGGATACGGGGTGGTTTCCAACGGGTTTCCAAACACTGAACAATCTTCCCCTTCGGGTTTATTCAGGTTGATGGATTGAGCATGCTTTATGTCCATCTCTGCCTGGCATAGTTTTCACCATTGTATCATCATCTACTTTTTGTGTTTTTGGATGCTAAGGTTTGTCTATCAGCATGCCATCTTTTTGGATATCCTTCTGTGTGCGATGAAGCAAATAAGGAAAATGAGGCACATGTATCAGCAGCTGATTTTGTGACTGTTGGCCCCGAGGGATTTCCACACGGAATGGCTTCGTCCATTAGAAGAGCCCAAATGTGACAGCTTGCGACCATGCCATTTGACCATTCACAGCAATGTCCTTAGTGAAGGAAATCAAAGCTTGAAGGGAAAGGGCTCATTTGACTACATCCTCAAATGGTGTACTCCACCAATTATTTGGCGGTTTCTGTCCGATTACATGCTCACATTGAGATGGTTCCGGGACACCGTTTTGTTGGCATGTCTACCCACTGCGGAATCCAGGGCTGAAGAATACATTTGCCTATGAACAGATCAAACCATCATGGGTGCCAAGTTGACCTGGAAAGTGACGTGTCGAAGCCGTCTTTCGGGTCCTCGGGGGGGTACACCATGGATCCCTGGATCCATTTGGAGGGTCGGCCGAGGTGAAAACAGCGAGAAGAAACATGGCCATGGAAAGCGCTCAGCGTCTCGGAAACGAAAGGAGGTGCGGTATCCGCAGCGTGTTGGAGAGCTAGCGCTTCGTAGAAGATCTCCCACGATAGGGCTTAGCCTACCACTAAGCAGGGAGCACTATATAGAGTAGATCAAGCCAGATCAAAACCCAACCAGGTTGACCCTTTTGACAGCGTATTCTTCACCTTGGCTGCACTGTTTTGGTATTTACATGTATTTGCAGGGATATCGACGATGCAAGTCTCTTGGGTGCAGTTGTTAAAGTCTGAAAGTGAACGTGAATCTATTTGTTAGGTGGTTCTACTTACTGACTGGCTTTGAGCAACAAACCACTTAGGAGCAGTTGCCGAAATCTGTGATTGCTATCTTCCGGATGGTTTGTTGGTGGATTTGGTCACCAGCAAACATTAGACAAGCCAGTTCACTCATGACCTGGAACTGGAAGAGATGGTTATTGGCAGGCAATTTGCGACGACCACAAGAACAGCTATGCAGAATATGGGGGCATGAATTGGTTAGTCCCTAAACATGAAAGCATAAGAGTGATTAAAGACCAGTGTTGGACTGATGCACTTCGACAAATTCTATGTGTTGTTAGGCATACATATGCATACGTACTGCGTATAGGCGTACGTGATCATACGTTTCATATGATGCTAGGTCTACGTGTGCTGCATTGTTTGCTTGCATTATTTTCGTGATTAACCTATGTCAGTCCATCAAGGAATTTTGCTGTCAAACTGGATGTCGCATGGGCGTCGTGTACTGTATATGTCGAGAAGTGACTGGCAGTGTTGTTGTCCTTGCAGAGCAGGTATGGTCGCTATGGAACTCATGCTCTCACTATTGCACATGTGATCCCAGGCTGCCCATGCTTTGCCACAATTAAGAATGACTTGTATCCACTGCTGCTCTACTGTGCAGGATAAGGGACGACACAAAGAGAAGAAGCGGAAAACGAGGCCTTTCTGCCAATCCCTATGAGCGACATTCTATACGAAGATCACAGTACTAACAGTAGGGCGCTTGTTTTCAGTATGAGCGAGGTTAAAACACCATAAAAATTCATAAAACACCCAAGCACACGTCTCAGAATCATGGATTGCAACATATTGCAACAGCATCAAGGGATTGAACATGGAGAAAACCGCCATTGCTGATCAATGTGTGAAAACGCACGTTCAATGATTGCTATACAGGGTGAAATAGCCAGATCAATGGATTTAATTTACGGGATTTGATAGGATTGTGTTACCTAAAGTATGTTTGGTTTTAAATACTCATATGTTCATTTCTATTCTATTTGATATGCGTATGCGCGCCTTTTTGTGGACATCATCCCTTAATCAGCAGTCATTTTAAAGGAAATGGCACCAGCCGCATGGCTGCCCGGTGGCAGTGCAACAACCTTTGAGGATACCCACTTCTTGAGGGGCGTGTTGTTTGGCTATGACCCAGAGACTGCATGGTATGGTGAATCGTTACCACCAGTCATACTGATATACATTCATTTGCCACTTCTTGCCAAATCAGAACAAGCCACTAATCAGGCTCCAGGATAATTGCTGCGGTCATATCATGGTCATATACCACCTAAATGATCGGTTTTTGTTTGTGTTTTGAGGGGCGCAGTTGCATTTTTCACCTGCAGCCACTTTACAATGAGCAGCCAGGTTTAGTTGCGCGGGGCAATTAGGCATATTTCTGTAATCTAGCAATCTACGGGCAGGCAGGAGGTGTTCAGGTTGCAAGGGCACATCATATCTTCACGTCCATGGATGACTTGATCTAGCGACATCATCACCCTCATCTCTGGTTTGAATGAACTATTTCCACAATGATTAGTTTTATAATGGATGTCATCAGCCAACTAGACAACCCCCATCAGAAGTTGCAAGCAGCAAGAGCCCCATGCTATTTAGACTACCAGCTCCTAAAATATGTTTAGCTTGGATCCCTGGCAGATCGAAGCAGCAGTACCTCTCAGTTTTCCACTCGGGGGCAGGTTGCCCGTCTTGATACGGAAGTTGACCCCTGAACTGCTGACCCTGTTGAGTTCCAACTGTGGATGAACCATGCTGTGGGACCCAATTGTTGGTCAATGCTTGGCTGTTGGACGCTGCTCTCAGTAGGAGCTACCATTGCATGATGTGTGTGTGTGACTTCTGTTACTGGGTTTCATAAGTTTTCTGACACAAACGAATGATGAAGAAACCATGATATTGACTGGTACTTTCGCTGGTGTTTTCTGATACGACGTCAGATCCGAGTTGTGACGTAGGTCAAGCTCCAGTTCCAGTAGTTGAGGCGCGCCCGGGAGGTCAGCCTGGTGAGAAGGTCGATGGCGAAATGACGTCATGACGGTTAATGTTGGATAGGTGATTGATGATGATGGATCCACTAATGACAGCAGTTGGCTTATATAGTTGATTGTCATTGTTTGATGATTAGTTAATTAATGATTATAATGGATAGCAGTGATTGGTAATGATTGATGGTACATGATGATGACTAATTAATGGTTGGTGATGGTCAATAGTGGATCCTTGTGGGTAGAAATAGTGGATCATGTGATAATGGTTTGCAATGGCTGGTAACTACCCTTTGGTAGTTGGACGTGGCTGCCTGAGAATTCTCAGCACCTTTCTTTGTGGGTTTAGATTGCTGAAGGGTCGCCGGTAGCCAATGCAAACTGTCACAACTTGGCAATTTTTACTACATGGCTCATAGCTATTCCCATGGATCAAGCATGATCAACAATGAACCACCAGCGACAAGTGTCATTAATTGGTAATAGTACTCTCAACTATCAATCTCTATCAATGGCTGGTTGACTAACCGTATAGTATGAGCTACTACTTTGTCAACCATTCAATAGTATGACACACAATCAACACCAAGGGATCATTAGTCATGTTAAATGATACAAATACTCGAATCCCCTTGGCCAACGAACCAGCTTACAGCGCATGGATTAGAAGCTAGGAAGCTGCAGATGGTGCGGCCAACCAGCCATCCCAGCATGGTTGTTAACTTTCAATGGTGCGCACCAGTAATGCCAGAGTCATGGGAATAGAAAACATGCCATCTGTCGATATAGATATACAGTATATTGGGACCCCAACCTAAAAGTGATTGTTTTGCCGTTGACCACTTTGCTAACACACCCCAGCTGCTGTCACATCCCAAAAGACGCGTATGTCTATTTTGCGAGCATTTTTTGAATGCGAGAAGACCGGGCATGTAGGGTTGTAGCGAACCATCAATGGAGCATGGTCTAACCAGTTCATGAGGGTTGCACAGACCACTAATGAATGTTACTGGGCACTCAGCTACCTTGAGCAATATAGCAAGTCTATATGTGATTGCCATGAATCTATTGATGTACTAAGGGGTGAGCAAGCTGAAGGGATCATAGGCTGTCCTGAACTACATTCAACTAGAGAATATGGATGGGGATGGATGACCAATTAATGTCATGGCTTCCTAGAAGCTATTTCTTTTAGCACAGCGGTAGACTGACTGTGCTTACCTGCAAGACACTGTCACTGCTGTGACTTTGAGAACGGTGTCATCATCTCCCCTTGAAGAAACGAGCTCCAAGTGCCAAACTATACCAGCCAGCTTAGATCACTAAACAGAAATGATGACTCCCCAAGCCTCACAGAATCACTTGAAATGGGAAACCATTCAACCGTCAATTTTCAGCAAGACACCGCCCATATGGCGCAACACCCGACCCTGTGCATTGTCTACTGCCGTGAGGTCGCCACTGGATAGCTGGACCCACACACTCAACAGGTTCATGTGGCTGTGGGTCAATATTAATCAACCAACTAGGGCAACTAAGGGGGGATCATAACCGATGATCAACAATAATGGGGGTAAACAATGGTTAATGATAGGGGAACCAGGGGTTTTGACCCATAGCCATGGGTTTTGGTTGGTAGTTTTTAACATTTGCTTTTTTGTTCCCCATGCGGGATGATGATTCCCATTGACGGAGATGTTTCGGAGGGGTGGAGAATACCACCACGCAGAATTTATCGTTCATGTCCAAGGTTCTTCCGGAATGCGTTGGCGTCATCACCTGGTGATTTTGTTTGTTGAGCTATATCAACCTGCTTGTAGTCATTTGTTTGACCAGAAAACCAGCTGAACAAAACTGCCGAGGGACTGGCACTCCTGGTCCTGACCTCATGGAATGGACATCGAGATCACAGGGAACTGTGTTGTTTGGCTTAAGTTATCCATCTTCCGACAATATGTCCACTTATGTACGTTGAACATTCTCACGATGGCTACGCTCGTATGAAAGCCAAGCAATAAACAAGAAATATATTTCACACATCTCAGTGGGCCACTAACAGGCATCTATTGTCCAAAGATCTATGCAGATGCAAAGTGGTGCCCTGGCACAAGTTGGGTTACAACGAACCCTTCGGCCACATCGCCGCATCGCAAATCAATCAGTTATCCAAATCGTCTCCATCAACTTTTTGGTGGATACCCTCCGTGTGTGTATGTTTGAAGATCGATATTTCTTAGGTGCTACCCAGATCGCTTGCTTCCAATTATTTAATTTATATTTAAGTATGAAATATGTATATATTGATATGTATCTCTCTCTCTATATATTTTTATATTTATATACATTCAACTACCTAAAGAACTGCTCTCTGTGGGCCAATCTCAAAGTTTCCTGCCACATCAAGGCCTCCTGACCATCATTTGCTGAGCGTTGCGAGCCATAAAAGTGCGTTTGCTGAACCCCGCGACACGGGCATAGCCACTGGCTTTGATGAAGGATGGATGAAGGACCTGTGATGGATGGGAGATCCAGCACTTAACAACCGGCTACATTTGATGGTAAATCACTGCTTGATCATCGGTTGTTGTGTGTTTTTGCAGTTGCTGTTCTGTTGAGAAGCTTGTCCAGCTTTGGAATACCAACCGGAAGAACCTCTCTGGGGGTGTGGCACACGAATCGACACTTCCAACATCTACCAACATCAAAGGTTTTCCAATCAAACTACCAACTAATTGCAGGTAATGATCATGAGTTTTGAGGTTCTGACTCATCATCGTTGTGACTGTGGTTTCATGGCACATAACCGGTATGGGACGTGAAACCATCATTGGAGACACGAGTGGTATGAAGGGTCTCATCCAATGATTGTTTTTGTTGGTTGGGTATTGAAGGAGCTTTTACTAAGTGGTGCATGTTTGCGGTTCTTGCTATCCGTGTCGGCAATACGTGACAGCCCCAAAAGTAAATGAACTTCCAAAGGAAATATTGATTGCAGAAACTGTAACTGACATAGAATTGTATCAAGTTATCAAATGCAGTGCCAGAATCCACACAATGGACTGAATCGTCGAACAGGGAAATGGCCAACAGCGAATTGTAGAATGCTTGCTCATGCATGCATGACATCTCTTTAGAATTTGTTTTTTCTGTTGATAGAACCCTGCTTACCATTTGGTGTTTGGAAAGCCCACCACATTCTGGTGCCACCAGCCCCGAGCCAAGTCACGGACAGTTTCATGGATGACTGGGGGTCAGATGTGCCAGTTGATGGGGTTCAATTTGGGATCGTTTATAGATGATATGGTTGTTAACCACAAACCATCCATATTTATGTTGTTGATATGTGTTGATACTTTTTCAGATCCTTTGTCAATACGGGGTTGTTTCGAGTTGTTAGGCGTCTTTTGTGGTGCCTGCATTTGCGAACAGTCCGAGACTGAAAGCGATGATATTTAGTGCAGAAAACAGCTTGGGGGGTAGACTATTCATTCTAACCACGAATGAACGTGGCCAAAACTCAGTAATTAATCAACTCACGAACCACTAGCAAATGTGATGGTGATTGCTGCATCATATAGTGTAGCTGTTTTTGTTGGTTGTAGCCTCACACCACAATCAGACACAACAAGGCTTTTGGGGGTATGCTAAGGAATATAGTGTTGTAGGAGGCTGGGATATCCATAGCCATGGTGGTACCGCAGGGAACCCACCTTTCTCAGGATTGCATTTATACAAGGACATATCCATATATGCATGTAGCTTGAAACCTAGCACCCATTGTTTTGACAATCGCAAAAACAAACTGAGTGGTCAACGGTTTCTCTTGGCATGCCTACTGTTTACCTACCAAATGCTTGGTCTATTGTATTGAATTATGAGTACACTTTTGCCACCCAAAGGACCTAGACTCATTTCTTTCACGTAGCTGAAAGCACCAATCTTCACCAACCACTGGTATTTTCTTCATAGACCACGAAAGAAGAAGCATGGCACATACCTACTTCATGAGCTGCAAATTGTTCTTTCGTGGTTGGCATTCAAAGCTAGTGACTGCCAGTGCAATAGCCATGTTTGGTTGAAGGTTCTGCCTCGCTGGCAAGAGCGGCTCCCGTTGCACTGCTCCTCATGTCAGCCCCATGGTCTGGCCTGGTGAGTTGCCCCGATGTCGTCACACAAGCCCCTCATGGCTGAGTGGTTTTAAACATGTTTTACTTTCCCCAGTAGTTATTAACAAATGGTTGGTTGACAAGCATATTCTTCATAGGGGTTGAAACCACCAACCAGATGGTGAACCATGAAAATCAATGTTTTCTTTCCTCAGCAGAAAAAGCTTTGGGTTTGGGTTCATGATCTCCATGGATGAAGGACTATCCTGGGATCATCCTAGTGAGTAACTGAACATGATTGCCTATCACCAGGATGTCGATCACTGGGGTCACTAAGATGACAAATGATTGCCATGAGGGATTTCAATCAGCATGATTGAGCCTTTTCGGGATGTCCATTTGCTGATTGAAACGATCGTCCAAGCACCCTCTACATTGGGTAGCTCTTCGCTTGATCCATGCCATGTCAATGCCGCAGCTTGGGCAGCACGCCCACAGGTCCCCAGCCGGGTGAGTGACCTGGTCGATAAAGTGTTGCTTTATGAACTCGAAATCACCATAGAACCGCTGCGTGTGAACGAGAAACCGAGATTGAGGGTATTTATCAACCATAGTTCTTTCATATTCATGCAGATTTTTATTTTACTTTAAGGAAAACAGGGGCATGGGGATGTCATGAAATCACAAAGTAGTGCGGTCAAAGTACTTCCTGGGACCGGCTGAATCAACCTGGATGGATTGTAAATCATGTCGTTTTTCGACCCGAAATTGATGATGGCTCATGATGATTATTGCCCGGGATAACAATCGATCGTGGGATGGGCATCCTAGTTTTGTATTGACGGTATTAATACTTGTAGAGGAGGGGTGACAGCGGTTGATGGCTCAGAAGAGAATATGACAAGCAAGCAGCAACAGTCACCTTTCATGAGTCAATACCCTAACATCCACCCAAAACGGGTACGAGAACATCCCAGCAACCAGTTCGAGTTGATGGGAAAATCTGAAAGAAACCTCTATATCAATGTTGGTTATAACTAAGGTGTCCCGAAGATTTTATCATCAAGCACCCCAGTGACGATGGTTGGATACATGTTGATACTGACTAAGAATCCAGTGACACCGAATTAACGTGTAGTATGATTCGTATGATACTGACTAAGATGGTTGGATAAATGTTATAGTATGATACTGAATGAGTTGACAATACTGTCTAAGAATGGCGGTGGTTAGAACAGTTGGACAGTTTCTGATCATTTTCTGGGGAACATTTGCAGCGACCATTGGCCCTGGGGAAAGCTGCTGCCAGGTCTCAGCTTCCAGGCCTGAGAACCGCTGGTGGCAGGTGCCTCATCGGCCGTGGGTCAGCGGCTCGCATGATTCGCCTTGGGTGCGGACCTGCCATGCAGGAGATTTTCGGTGATCAACAAGATGCTTTGATTGGTCCTTAGCTGTTGATTTGGTGGTTTCTCAAAATGGGGGTTTCTCAAAATAGGGAACCCCAAAAATGGTTGGTTAACCACTATTAATGATTAATAATGGATGATTTGGGGGTACCCCTATTTTGAGAAACACCCAAATAGGATAAATACGGGTACCTTCCAATCATTCACTTTATTCAATCATCCAGTTTGTTAACCACTTATCGTAATCATGCAGCCATTTTTGGGGTTCCCCCATTTTCAGAACCCCCCAGTTACTACCTGAAAGTTTGAAAGTTGGGTGCTGGCTTTGCGGATCTCCCTCTATCACTGGACTGATCCTTGGACTCCTGCAGTGCTGGGCGACTTTCTGTCCTGAACCCGCCTGTTGTGGAGGTACATGGGGGGTTCTCAAGCCATAGGGGACCCTTAAGAATGGTCGGTTTGTTACTAGAAATGGTTCATAAAGGATGATTTAGGGGTACCCTATTTTGAGAAACCACCATTTGATTTTTTGTGACCAATGGGTTACCCTAAGATCCCGTAAATGATTTGAGAAAGAATCCCCATTGGACATCAATGTCTGGCAATTTGTTTGAAGTTCAGTTATTCTGATTGTATAGAACACTATACATTCCCCTCATCAAAAGCCAACCTTATTTTGAAGTTAGGCTGAGCGAGGTTGAAACAATTATGTTTTTTGCTCAACACAAATGTGCATCCTCCTCCTGAATGATATTCAGCTACACTTAGATACGTGTGAGTAGAAGATAACCTGCTTTTTGTGGCTACTTGTGCAGAAAACCTACACGTTGGACGGTTCAACCCAAAAAAAATGATGAGAATAAACCACACATCAGCTGGTGCAAGATTCTTCAAACAGCTCATACGTCATATTGACATATGTTGACCACACATGAGCATCCTACATCTCTCAGTTTCAGCTCAAGCGTAGCTGTGAACCAACACGTTCTATGGTCGATTAGCTTCCGACGGGGCTCCGCCCCAACGTCGTCACCAAGGCATGGTCGGGAACGGATTCACCACTGGACTGCTCATGGATGCCTGAGCTATGACCTAAAGTCGCCCACCAACCAAGGTCACTAGGACTGTCACTAGGAATACCCCTGGAATAGCTCTGGAAGAGAAGTGGCAAGGAAGTACCTGAACACTTTGCAAGCCCTGAGGTGAGTGAGTGGCATTTTGCTACGTGTTGTTTTAACCAAGGGTTATTGAGTAATTATATGGCCATCATCAGCCAATCACAAACCAACCAGCCAGAACCATACTAATCATGAACCAACTGTCATTGGCCATCGCCATTACATCACGGCTGATCAATCACTCCATTGGCTAACCAACCTGGAGGCCAATGGCAACTAGCCTCAGCCGAGATCAATCCGAGGAGACGGAAGGGCCTTGTGGCTGCGGTGCTGGTTACAGCCAGGACTAATATTGTTGGGCAATGACCAATCGGATTGTTGATATTAGATGACATTTTTATAAATTGTCAATCAATTACTGTAGATGTTTTTAGCATTTAGAATGTTTTAAAAGCAAGACGAAATGGCTTGCAACAAGACCATTAGTAATTATCAATCAAGAGTGGCTATTTCTCGATTATCAGTTTTCCCTTTTGATACCATGTTGAACCAGCTATTTTAGATGAACCAACGTCATTACAGGATTGTAGCAGTAGAACCAATATCATATGGAATTATTGCTTCTAATCACCCACCAAAGTTTAAGCACCATCCAGGCTGCACCGAGAAGTGCCACTGACCGATATGAAAGCCATCAAACACTATCATGATATCATTCGCAACATTTCCCTCGGGAGCAAGGACCAACAACATTACTGGTTTGAACCAGTGATTGTCAGTGATTGTTGCTCATTGCCTGTTGTGGTCCTGGTATTGCTGATTGTTATCCCCGGTTATCTTGATAGTTCTAAATCGCGGGCCAAGAATACTACTAGCAAAAAGCAACAGTGATGGGAGGCACCTGAAGGCTACCTTTTTTTTGTACACAGAACATAACATGCAAGAACCATCTTTGAATACTCATTACTTTGAAACAGCTTTGGAGGTTGGTACTAAGGGAGATCACTGGGAACGCTATAGCTAGCCCCTGCCAACCAAGGTACAGTAGCTACTATGAACCATTTTGATGAAGCTATTTCTTGCACAGCGGCAGATCACAAAAGTTTCAACCCGCATGGATATTGATGTGTAACTAGTAGAGTGTAGCTGGTAGGTTCTCCAGGACTGTTGGTTGGTTGACTTTGGCATTTTGTTTATCGGGCTTGGTTCAACCAACAACCAGACATGGTTCTAATAATCACTGATATATTTGAAAAGCATTATGAATCAGTAAGTAAGTAAACCATCATCAATAAACCACAAATATAATTAACCCACTAGAAATGTCCTGGCCAGCCCTAGTCGAAGCACTGCTGGTGGCAGCAGGAGACACTAGACAGATCATGGCTGCCGTTTTGTAGGCGTGGTGGCTTCGGACGGGTATGGTTGCGTAGCGTATGAGTTGGAAGATCAATCTGAGTTGGAATGACAGAATCAACACTTTACTGTTCGTACTGTAGATGATTTGCCTTTCGAACTTGCCATTTTGCTTGACGGTCGGTTTGGCTTCCCAGTGGACATGTCGGACTGAATAGGCATAGACTGCAGGAAATGTTCCCACGTTTCAGCCGCAGGGAAATGGTAGCAATCATGTGCCGTAGAAAATTGTATGTGGTGCTGTCCAAACAAGGAAATAGCCTCATTATACTTATATTGCTAAGATTGTTGACTGTTCTCGTGAGAACTGTTGATTATTCCCTAGCGTGATTGTTGGTTGTATAGTTTCTATAAGTTCTATAGTTGTTGGTTCTATACATCACTACTAAACTGCAGCCATGTGTACCTCCAGATTGATCCACTATTCAGCACAGGATCGGCTGGAAAGTACAGCAACCATGACAGCCAGGAAAACCGCTGGTGAAAAACGACTTGTTCTCCATGCGTTCTCCCAACAGGTTCACCAATGACGATGTCATTCGACTTCTCTTGCCTGGAGCTCTCATTGTGACGTTCCTTGGCGGTGACCGAATCATGTCGAGCTGATGAAAGCCAGGTTTCATTATGAATCCTGACAGCCATAAAGGATTGTGGTACCCGGTACCTTGTCGATATATATATATATGTTTATATATATATATATTGATTTATTATGATGTATTTATCTATTTATGTTTTTTATTTATACATATATACATTGATATAATATATGTATGTATATGCTGGGGTTACAGTAGTGTTAATGCATATGCATTAAATCGTTTTCATACCGTGCCTACGAGATACAACACGTATGCATAAGCATACGTGTACACATGCATGCTAAGAAAGCACACGGTTTTTCTTTTGTGTCCACACGCACTCTTTCATTGTTTGTCCGCAACAACTGGTAGTCTTTATCCATGAGCAACTACACCACAAAGCCTTGTGAAATGATGGGGCGACACAGCTGGCTCCACTGTGTCCTATTGTTGATCATTCCTACTCTCAACCGCTCATTCATTGCTCATTGACCATCGAAACGCATCGAAACAAATGATTGCTTGCTGTAGTGTGATTGATTTAGAACATGATCAACTAACAGTCATCCCCATTGATCTAGAGCTATGGCCCAGCCATTGGTTTGGGTGCACGAACCGTGGTTCGAGATGGCACATTCTCGAGGTCTTCGACGTTGATTCGTGCCTTGACAGCTCTTCCGTGGTCGAAGCAAACTGCGGTGCAGCGTGGTGGGTTGGGGTGTACTTGGTTCATTGGTTGCTTGGTTCATCTTGATTCCTTGGGTTACACGTCGACAGTGAACAAAAGTGGAATCAGGAGTGTTTGTCATGGGATTTCTGCTGATGCGGAAAACACAGGAAGTGTGTCCACACACAGTGTTCCAGCCGTTCGGTTTGCGTTGAAAGCTTGAAGGTTGCTGTATTGGAATGTATTGGAATGTATCAATAGCCACTAGGTGTCCCAAGCTGTCCTGTCAAATGATGATGTTGAATAGGGAAGCAGCGAATTAGCAACCACATGCAACCACTGGAATCCTATCAACCATCAATCGTAGAACAGACCTATAAAATGTGGCTTGGACAATGGACATGTGCAATGATATTCCTGGGGGAGCACAAGGACAAGGGGAGAGTGATCTGGAGCAAGTGTGCGTTCATCTTCTGTTGCGCATTCTTTTGTGGACCAGGGGCACTATGGAGAGAGACCCAGGCCTTGCACCAACCTACGAAGTATACCGTGTTTGTTTGTCTCGTAGATGTTCCATGATTTTGCACAAGATTTGTGTCGTAGCAATCCCCAAGCATTCGACCCACCATCAACCCTCAGCCTCAACCCACCAACCACACCAGCAAAGCCTCCCACCACCCCCACTGACTGACTAGGCACTTCCGAGCGAGTGGCTGAATCTGGATGATCTCAAACATCCTGTTGGGCCAGTCATGTATTGGCGCTTAGACTAAGTAGCCAGATAGGATTGTTAGGAAGCCCTGTGCATGTGCTAGTGCCCGTTGTAGGGATTCCTTGGATTTGACAGCCCTCACTTTGTGCTGCTGCACCAAGGGAGCAATCAGCACTTGATGCAAGCGGCGGTTTTCCCCTATCCCTTTATGCTTATTCTGATGCATTGCATTTTTTGTTCCTTGCCAAGACCACAGGATGCGCAGTGGGGAGGCTGGTGATAGAAACAGAGTGGAGTATCCATTGAGAGAAAAAGTTGACGTGAGGATCCTAACTCTCTAGTTGTGACCCGACTTGTTAGGGGGCTAGCACTGGTGGAATGGTTCGTTGATTAACAAACATATTTGTCATAGCCGTTCAACCACCAACCTGTAGTGTGAGTACAGGTTTGTCCAAAGCCATGGTGTACCCCCAAAACTGGTGGTTTCCATGCTATACAATATGAATTAACCATGATTACGATCAGTAAAATGTTTGCTAAGCATGGTTTTCCCTAGTCATACTTGTTATCAAATGGTAGTTTCCCTAGTGTTTCCTATGAAGTTGGTAGTTACTGGGTGTTTCCCAATAAAACTGGATGATTCGTATATACTGCCGTGAACCCCACAACGCAACCATTCCTTGGTGATCGCTAATGGCTGATTTGCAGATTGTGATTCAGTGTATTCAATTCTTCGGATTTCTCAGATTCATCAATTGATGATGATATTCATCTACAATGAATATACACATATATACATATGTATTTGCATTTACATAGTGATATTAATATTCAATTAGATATATAATTTCTGTGAAATTGTATTAATACTCATACGTCCACATAATATGCTCACTTTTGTGCATAAATGTAAATATATAGCACTTACTGGCACTTTATTTCTGTACTTATATTTATATGCATCATGCTTGCGGATACGAATGCAAGGGCCCCAAGGAGGCTTCAACACGGGACGGTACTGCTACTTGGGCAATCCACATAGTTTAAGTCGGTTTGCGAAATGGTACGAGTTGATACGAGTTTTTATTGAGTCATAGCTGTTTATACTTTTATACGTACTATATATGCACTGTATATATGTATAATGTATAGGTACATGTGTATGTGTTTTGATTGAGCCACACAGCATGGATATACAGAATAGTGAGTATTAAAGTTTACATATAAATATGTCAAGTATCTAATTTTACATATGTTAAGTATCTAAATCGCTGGAGGTTCCCTTCCAATTTTCATAGCTGCAACGAGCAATCACTTCAACCAACCGACAGAAAGCCTTGCGGCTCTAAATTCTGGGAATTGATGACTTATTAAAATCAACTGGCAAGATTGTCACTAATTAGCTAAGCACTGGACGTTGGATGACATTGGGAGATAAAGGTTGAATGATGATGAATGATGCACATATATTATTTTGAGTGAGGCTGAAAGGACGGCTACCGGTCATGCTGGTTGATAGCCCTAGTTGGGACTGAAAACAGATCATCATAAGTACAGAACACTCCTCGCGAAACAAACATAGTCGTTGTTAGCAGCCGACTTTTCAAGGGGGTGAAGACGGTAAAGACCGCTACAAGTATCAAGTGGTAATAGCAAGAGCTTTCTGTAATATTCTCATTCACCATTTTAGATTAAACATTCCGAAGAAAGTTATGCCAGTGCAGACCCTATGAAATTTTGCCTTGGTCCAAAAGCATCCGACAGCGAGGCTCAATCTTGGGACTCCTCCTTTTCGCATGTTCACCGAGCCTCTACCCGTCCCTGACGGATTCTTGGATTCCGTTACTGCTTTGCAACACGCAGCGCTGAACCTGCCAGAAGTTTTGGGCTTGGCGATATTGTTGATGAGGCTATGCTACGTACTTGCTTGCTAGGTAGCTTGGTTGGTTTTCTGACTGACTATCTGGGTTGGTTTGTCTGATTCGTCTTGACCAGCTGGTTCAACGAGTTAAGACAAGTACCAGTGGACCCCAGAATACACAAGACTTTGTCAGAGCCTTTTATATCACCAAGATCTTTGTTTATCCTCATTGCTGTTGGGTGTTGGAGTCCATGTTGTCCTACTGCAGCAACAGCAGCAGAAAACAACGCTTCGTTTCTGGGTGGTTCCATTGCTCGCCCCGCTGTAGGACCCTGATCGAAAAATGAGCTTCACCTCGAGAACGTATCTGAGGCAAAGGATCAACCGTGATCAACCTCCATGTTTGCAAAGATGGGGAGTATGGGGCCCGTCTATTCCCCTGGCAATAACTAGGGAGACCAACAACCAACCGGGATCACCAAGGATCATCACATGTGTACCCTTTGGTATGCGAAGGTATCAAGTTATGATACCACTTGCTGTCCAAGCCACAGCAGTAGTGGCTGGGGACCATGGACATCACTCAATTCACCCCGTGCGGAGCTCCTCCGCTGAACCAGAGATTCAGGGGGAACCTGTGAGACACGCAACCAACGGGGGTTCTGGACCAACCTCTCAACTGGTAGATCCTGTTTGGGAAGGTGGTGGATTATCAGATGGACACAGCCTTTCTGCTTGCTACAGGGACTGCTGCCGCAGATTGATGCCGAGATTCCACCCGTCGTTGTTTGGCCACAAAAGCTACGCATGAGCTCATGCTGGTCACATACCCTGGTCAAACATCATATGGGTGTTTCTCAAAATATGGGGAACCCCCAAATCATCCACTATTAGCCATTTATAGTAATAAACCAGCCATTTTTGGGGCTCCCTATTTTGAGAACCCCCCATATGTATGCAACTTTGTACTGCTGGTTACATACCCTGGTGCTGTTGATGAACTGATTCGAGCTGAGCTCAGCTGCTGGGCTCTGACAGGGAGATCTTACCCATCTCCTTGCTCTTCTCAACGTCCTTGGTCCGGATCCCCAGTAGCTGCCGGGTCCTGATTGATGCAGCTGTTCCCATCCCAGTACCGTACCACTTCAGCAGGGAAACTACGAACGAAAACCACCCAATTGGGAGGAGCTATAGATGAATTGGTTGGACAAGATATACAAAAGCAAGTCTGTTTGAACACATTCGTTGCAATTTCGAGGTTTCCGGATTTCTATGATTTCTGGTGTCACGAGCCGACGCTGTCAATCTTGTGCATGGCAAAAGTAGGGATTGACAGATGCAGTGGCAGACTCCTGGTTGCATGGCAAATAGAATTTGTTGAGGTTGTACTTTTTCAGTGCGGTGGGGATCGGTTGACCCATGTTGACCCATTTCAGCAGAGGGGTGGCTCATCCTCATCTCGGCCCTGATTTTGGGAAAGGACCAAAGCTTGATGCTGGGTCTTGGAGGCTGTTCATTTATTGGGCGGAAGAGGATGGCAAGTTGTTGACTTTGGACACTGTGGATCTAATTCAGCATATTCCGCCATTATTCAAATGTTGAGGCAGTGTTCATATTGCAGTTTCGAAGGATAGATATCTCAGCTTCAAGGTGTCTACTTATTAGCTCATTCCAGTTGACAACTAGGCTGCAATCCATAGTTCAACTGGATGAACGCGAGGCTTTTCTAGACCACCATTGGATGGTTCAACTTGGAAAGCTATGTAAGCAGGTACCAAAACACCTACTCGATCAACTAGTTCATACGGGTGTTTCTCAAAATGGGGCCCCCCAAATCATCCAATATTCAGCATTTACAGTAATAAACCATCCATTTTTGGGTTCCCAATTTTGGGAACCCCCCACAGGGGTTCTACACTTGCTGGCTCGTTGGAGGATATATGACTGCAACCGAGGGAGTGCAAACCTTACTGCCATTGGTGATGCCACTGCCACCGTGTTTCAGGTACTTAGCAACATGGCCTACAAGTACTCCACTGTGGCCTTTCTGCAGATGATCAAAGAGAGCAACATTGTCACCTGGTTTCAATTCAGACGGAAACATGTACCACTTGCTACGTTTCATTCGTAGATCGGTTGGTCGGATATTCAGCTGGTTCGCAGCACTCACCACCAACAACAGACATGGCTGAGACTAAGGTCCCTTTCTGAACATCACTGGTTTGTGATCACCTTTTCGTCCTTCACATAAAACCCATGCTGGCATTTAGAATGTTTTGCTTTCCTTCTGAACCTGTCTGAACAAACCATGTTTCGTTGATGGTGGGCTGCCGAAGTTCAGGTCGACTTGCACCACCAAGCATAAACCAGCACTACTGACCTCATCAGTGCTTGGCAGTCAAATTTCCATTGCTGGGCTTCGAGCTACCCTTGTTTAAGAGCGCTGGGCGCTATAATCCATGAGGTTGGAGAGCGCCCCAGTCCAACAGCATTCGCCAGTGACAAGGGCCTCTCTGAGCAATGCAGCACGACCATGTACGACCACCCTTCCTGCATTCCTGGATCCACAATTTGAAAGATCGATCCTTCAGGTTTTTTTGCCTGTGGCAAATGATGCCCAAATGATGAAGGAAATACGAGCTGAATCTAATTTGTTCATATTTTTGTTTGGCAATGAACTTCAATTACAAGCAGACATAACATGTTTTGATGTAACAATTGTCAGTATCGAATCAGCAATGACAACTATTGACAACTATAAGATACTATAAGTCTATGAGGTATTATAGGTTCACTATACTTGAGAAACAATACAGTGCTCCGAGCGCCGCGCAGTCCACACGTGTGGGACTCCCTGCGCTGGTTCAACTGACGACAGCTGTCAGGTTACCATCTACTTTCTGTCGATCCTTGCGGGTATTGAGCATTTCGCCGTTGTCCCTGGGCTGTTTTGATGGGATGCCATGGCAGTGTAGCAGTGAATCCCCAATCTGTGTAGCTTTGGAATTCCCAGTGACTGGGTGGGCATCACCAAGGGTAAGAAGGAGCCTCTTGGCATGCAAACTGCTACTGAATTCTTATGAATTCTGAGTGTTGAGCAACCAGTCTCTGTCAGTTAGGCTCACTTAGATTTACAGTATATTATTTTGTATATAACCACCGTTGACCTTTCATTGACCATCATTATATAACCATCATAACCATCCATATTAACCATCCTTACCATTATTGTACAACCATCGTATACCATGCATTAGCCATCATAACCATCCATGTGTTTGTAATTCTCCTATCTTCAGGACTCCGGCCTCAATCCCTATAGCCCCAGCAGCTCCAGGTTGCAGCCACGTAGAAACCCTGGTTGGCGTACTGGGGAAACAGCTCATGTTGGCTCCACTGGTCAACTACCGTGTTCCAAGCATCAGGATGCCAATGTGATGCCGTAAAGTCCTGCTTGATCTTCTGTCCAGCTGGATGGCTCCCAGCACCATGCAGCTTGTTCGGAGCAACCGAGCCCCGGAGGCCAAACTACCAACAGCAACAGCAGATACAGTATCGCTGTTTCTCAAAATAGGAAAGCCCAAAGTCATGGATGGTTTATGACTAGTATAAAGGATGATTTGGGGGCCGCCCTATGCCTCGAGAAACCACCATCCCTGTTGCTATGAGATTTGTCCCTGAACCATCACCAACTCATGAAGCCGCACACGATTGTGAACTAGCATCTGAGCGTGTCCACACGTTTGAGTACCCCAAGTCCCCCAAACATTCAAATTTTGATATGGAAAGCATTCTTGAAGACAGCCGCTCTACCACAAATAGCTCCGCGCAATGTTTGGGATGTTTATAATAGCCTTATATAGTGCATCAATTACAATGTGATATAACCTCGTGTTTTATATTACTGTAATAGTTTCAATGATTTCAACATATTTCAACTACAGTTTCATGTGATGAAATCATGTAGTTGAAACTATATATAAAACATGTTGAATGCCTTACTACATGTGATTCGCAGCCTTCGGCTTGACCTCGAGACGAGGCCCGCGTGTCGATCCTGGTGGTGGTGGTGTTAGCGACCTGGTGGGGGCGCAGCTGGAGCTTGGGACGTGTGTGTCATTGCTTGGCTTTGGGAGTTAGGGTTGAGGCTTCAGGATGCTTCAGGATGCTTCAGGATGGTTCATGATTGTTCATGATTTTTTAGGGTTTGCACCAGAAAAGCTTAGGATTTTGAGGGTTTTGTACTAGAAACTCGAGGATTTTGGGGTTTAGCACCAGGAAGTATCACAAAGTGGTGAAAGTGTCTTTCTTGCACGGCTTGCGGGGTGAACAAAGTCTTTGGAATCAGCAATACTCACAGGGTTAATGTTAGATCCATACTAATAGACCCCTATCGTTACCAGCTGTGGAATGCATAAGCACCAATTCATGACCAGTAGTATTGAATGGGATGGGCTTTATTAAGCTGTGACTACTGCTTCACCTCATGGTAAGGTAAACTGAGGGTGGTTTCGAGCTATACGGAGTACCATTGCAGGAATTAAAACACTAGTACGACCAAGGCCTGCTGGTTTGTTGGCTGATGCAACGAGCCCCGAAAAGAACTACCACAGAATGCAGGTAGTCACAGACTTTCAGGAGAAGCGGTCGGGTTCACTTCCAACCATGAACTCAATGACTCAATCTTATGGAATTTTAGGGTCACATATTTAAAGGGTTTGGGCTGGTACTTAATTGCTGGTGGTTGGCGTTTCTCCAAGACAAGAGTTACGCATAGTTGCACCATCTTGCGAGTGGATTGTCCACGTGGATGGTGCCAGCGTTCTACCCGGTGTGCTCTCCGATCTGGTGCATTCTTTGTTCAAGGAACCACTGACCTTGGATTGGAAGTAGCCAGGGACCCATGGTGGAAACACAACTGCTTCACTTCCCCTTGTTTTCATGCGTTGGTTTTCATCTACTTATTTATTGTCTTGCGTTTACCTGCATGATTCACATTCCATTGGGTCCTGTTGAAACAGCTATTGCTTGAATTTATCCACAGTCCAGCTGTTGTGTGCTCACTGGGGATGAATTGGATTGTGGTGTTTTGATGATTATCAGTCCACTGAGTAGGTACTTACGTTTTTACACCTGTATTCGGGTGTTATTTCTGGATATGGCTGGTTAAACCACGAGCCACAAATTCTAGGTACCTAGCGTGGAATGCCACCGGCCATCCGACACGGCATTTTCAGCCATCAAACCGTGCATTTCCAAAAGCTGATCCTGCAAAGTATCAAAAGTATCAACCAGCGGGCTTGCCCAGTCGCGGTGGTGCCTCCCTACCAGGGTCATTTTGAAGAGGGAAACTACCAGTTGGATCCAGTTGGAATGGACAACCTGCGGACTGGGATGATTTCTACAAAAAGTGGCGCTCCCAACTGGGTGGTTTGAAACATGTGTTGTTTTCCCTAGTAATTGTCAACAAGTGGTTGGTTGACAAGCATGTTTTTCATTGGGGTTGAAATCACCAACCAGCTAAGTTCGAGCAATCAGTTTATGCACCAACACCAAGCTTGATGGAAGGTGCTGCATCCAGGGCGAGATGAACTTTAGTGACTTGGACATAGGGGGGCGAACGGGGGGATGGGGCTATGTCCATCCTATTTGTTAGATTTATCATGTCCAGTGTACTGTTGATCATGGCTATATCCTCATTGCACACTCATCACTGGTCCATCATCCCCATAGCATGAATGTTTGGTGAGAAGTGCCTGTTCTTTTGTGGTTGTATCGCTGTGACTCCTGGAGACTCTGGGGGTTATCACTACCCAACCCCCTTGAGTCAGAGATCCTCCTAGCCTCCTAGCAGCCTGTACATGGGAGATTTGTTGCACTTACCGCTATAGGATTCCTCTTGGCCACTGCCTTCTGGGCTGCGGATGCCATGTTGAGATACTGAGAATGTTTGGTGATTGCCGACTCTGTCGAGTGTGTCTTCGGGTGTTGTCAAGACCGAAGCCAGACAAAATCATGGTCCCTTTTGATAGTACTGCCCCCCCCTGCCACCCAAGGTCACCCAACATTCTTCATTTGCGCTACGGCAAGTTTCTGATTCCTGAGCCAATGTTGGTATGTCAATTTGGAATCATTTGGTTGATTGTTATCATAGATGTGTTGTCTCCATTGTTCAAGTCTTAGGTCCAATTTGTAATTTTGAGCTCTTGAGACCCATCATTTTGCCGCCCCACAAATGTATCCCCTCATGTCCGTGACAACAGCCATGGCGACCGCAAGTGGACATGGACTTGCTGGTTGATCGAGTCTTGCACTCACCCAGCGACCATCGGGGGATGGCACCATGTGCAGCGGGTTCTAGCTGGAGATATGATCACGCTGGAGGTGAAAAACATCTTAACCAGTAGTAACCATGCTTCATAAGAAGCAATTATTAGCCATTGCCATGATTTATAATGATCAATTAGCAATCACTAACCATCATCAAGAACTATTAGCATCAATTAATTAATCACTATCAATCAGCAATCATCAACCATCATCAAGCGTTATTTACATGTATGAACCACCATCAAGCATCATTGATAAATCCAAAGTGCCATAGTACTCTTTACATATGCTGGGTACCCCCAAGTGCTCGGACCAGGTCTGATGGGACTGTTGCTTCAGGGCGGCAGCTCCATTTGCGAAGCTGTCGGAACCCCGGCGCTGCCAGCAGTTCATGTTTGGTGTCGGAATTCGGATTGTAAAGATGGATGAAACTTCGTTAGTCTAAGGAAGTTGAGATTCATGAACAATCTAGAGATGAGTCTAAAGAAGATCTGGATCATCTGGCAACTTGAGATTGTAGCACCATCGCCGGCCATAGCTTCTTGGTTTCCCGTACAATAGTGCTCGTTTCGGGATGTTTGGGGGACCCTTTATAGACCCATAGCCATCTACAGTCAGCAGGTTGACCAGGTTTGGCGAGGCTCTTGGGTGACCCAGATGTGCACAGGATGGTGTTCGTGGAGACGCAAACACAAACTGTATACCAATCTCTGTGGGTATACGCATAGGCTTCTGTACCATCCCTTCATTGGCAATCTGGAGAACCTTGGGAACCGAACCTTGCGGTACTCTTGTGGATGCGCCTCATTGGATATAGCCACTGTGAGATCCATGAGTGACCAGGTATCCACTTGGACAACAGCCACTTCACCTCTTTGGGGGCGCCCCATGGGCCGCTGTTTTCCTCCCAAGTTTTGGCCAAAACATAGGCACCACCACCCTGTGGCTGGGCATCCACGGACACGTTTTTTGAGGCTGGCAGAAGCATTGTCCTTTTAGAGATCCAACCTTGAAACTCAACCGATTCCAACATGTTCTCCACAGAGCTTTCATTAGCTGTCTTTTTTTGCATGAGGAGTGTGAAAGACTTCCATGCATCTTCAAACTATTCGAGCGGAAGTCACGAAAGTCATGATCCCAATCATGACGGCGATCACAGTATGCTGCTACAAAATGTCAGCAACGGACCAGAACAGTTCGGTGTTGCTTGAATAATACTTGCAAGCAGGGTGGCACAGAAAGAGTGACACGACCCACGCGGTGCTTCCTTTTGCTTGCCACTGTCGTCATTGGAGTTGACGCTGTGGACGTTGATCCTGGGGAGGAAACTTCAGACTTAGCACTCAGGGTTGATCAATGTTTATCAGCTGGGTTTCCAACATGGATCATCATCGATCATTAATACCACTGATCCATATAATTACACAGTATGGCTTATCTACATAGAAAATGGTCAAATACCAGCAACAAATAACAATCCTCACTTGCTCCCTTCGGTTTGCAAAGTTGCTTGGTTAAATTTATCAACTATTACTAGCCATATATAGTTGGTACATCCACTAGTATTGTTAATTATTGTCCCCTATTATTAACCATTATAACCAGCCAGGTTGGCTTTTGTTCACTGGTTGCACCACATTTTCTCTTACAGCTGATCCCATGGGGAAAACTGGTGGGTCTACGATGCGAACCCGTCCGGTCAAACGACCAGGAACCAGCCTCACAGTGGCGACAGTGGGGGAATTGCTTAGTGGGAATCAAGGCCAGAAATGCGACCCGCAAATGCGTGGCTGCACTGACTAATTTAAAATAGTGGGATTGATGGTTGCTGGTTGATGGTTTATAATACTAAATGGTTGATGGTTTATAATACTAAATGCTTAGTGGGAATCTTCGCACTGTCGCTATGTCCTCTATGGGCTGTTGCTGACTACTCGCAACTAGAGACAAGATAAGGTATAGTTTCGGCCACCACCCAGAACAGCGGCTACAACAAAGAGACCACAGACAACAGCAACAACAACAACAACAACAACAACAACAACACTCATAGAAGTATACCTGATGAAGTAGCAGCATTCTTTGAGAGACCTCAGCCACATGAGTCAAACCCAGGCCAAGACTGTTTGCCAGAGCCTGGTATTGTCGGTTCCCCAGAATGAGAAGCCGCATCTCACTTGGGGCTGGGTGTTGGCCATGAACAGTACGATTGTAGCCAGCACAATATGGGATGTTTGTTGGTAAATTTGCCATCATGGTGAGTCGCTAATGTAACAAACATGCATATCGTGCATACCTCCTTGTTGGTCTTTCCCTGTTTCGCACTTGCAGAGTTGGGATATCAGCCGCGCGTTGTGTATCATCCAAGGTGGCTTGTGAGGTAGGAACATCGCCAGGTCGATGCGAATGGGCGTACAAGTTTTTGATCCTAGCTACTTGACCCAGTGATGATAGGTGGAGGGGCGTTACTCAACTTGTGTGGTGTTGTTGATTGTTGGGGGATCATCCATTTTGGCTTGGGGTGGGTGACTTATCCAAATATCGTTTCATCACAATGTCAGCCCTAGGAAAAACATGGAATCACAACTTTGATGCAGGCTATCAATGCGTGAAACGCCTTCAGATACCAACCCAAACAGTAAACTCCGCGACCGCTGAGAATACGATCTTGAATCTTTACAAATAAGATACATAATCAGTATTCTATATATACGAATGGCCGTGTCAATCCGACCAATTCAGCGTACAACATCCGTTTGTGCGGCTTTAGAGATCACAGCTTTTATCCGGAGATTGTATATAGTATATACGTATATGTATATATATATTTCTATATTTATATTTTGAAATATACTTATATATATTGACATATTTATATGTTGACATATACTTATATATTTATATATATATATATAGACGCAAAACAAATAACATTATCCGCCAAGATGTGCACCCTCACGAAACGCCTCTCGGTGGTACAGCTGCTCTGGGATCAGCTCGGAAACCACCAGAGCTACTCTGGGTACAGCTACCAGAGGTTGCCTGGGGCGGTTACTAGCACTTGCAATGCCACCCCAGCAGCAGCTATCCTCGTGATTCCCTGCACTGTTGCTCTGAAGTGATCAAGCAATGTTACTATCATGTTATCATCATATAGATTTAATTGACTGAAAACTACGATTTTATCAACATGTTGCTGTGATGTTGGGTGGTTGATTGACTCAAGGACCCTTGATTTCTTGATGGCTCACCTTATCACTAGGGCTGGGTGATGCTGATTCAGGTGAATCAGCCTCCTAACTTGCTGAATGGGAGACACCCCAGGGATATGCACGTAGTGTTAGATATATGCACATAGTGTTAGATGAATCACTTAGCATGAACCACTTCTTGCTAAGCTGAGGCAGAACCAGTACCATTGTGAGCCTGTTTGCCCTCAAGAGCTCAATACCATATTAAACCATTCTCGACCACTATGCTCACAATCACTGACCATCATGAAAGTTTCTTAACGTTTTCCACTCTTTATGCTTTGTGGTTCGCCTGTATATGGGTCCCATATTTCTCTGGGATTTTTTTCCGTTTTTTGTGGGATGTTTTTCCGTTTTCCAAGCAGGCAAGCAAGCAAGCAAGCAAGCAAGCAAGCAAGCAAGCAAGCACGCAAGGAAGCAAGCAAGCAAGCAAGCAAGCAAGAAGGCCAGTCAGCAAGCAAGCAAACAAGCAACCCTACCCTAAAACCATCAGCCCTAAAACCAATCTTAAAACTGCACAACCATACAATGAACTCTAAAACCAAATCTTTAAATTCAACCCTACAACTATAAACCCTAAAAGCAGCCCTAAAACCAGAAAACTTCAAATCAACCTCAACACTAAGCAGAAGCCCTAAAAGAAACCCTAAAGTCAGAAAACCTAAAATCAGCCTCAACCCTAACAAGAAACCCAAAAAGCACACCTAAAACCAGAAAACTTCTAATCACTCCCAAGAAACTGTAAACCTTAAAACCAACCCCAAAGCCAAGAAACAATCATGACATCAGCCATAGAAGCATAAACCCTAAATTCAATTCTAAAACCATCAGCTAAACCCAACCCTAAAAAGAGAAATCCTAGAAGGAACCCCAAGACCATAGACTCTAAAACAATAAACCTTAAACTCCACCCTAAACAATAAACTCTAAAAATCAACCTAAACCAATCCTACAACAAAAACAAAAAAAAACACCCAAGGCCATAAAGCCCCAAACCCGACCCTAAAAGCAAAAACCCACAATGAACCTTAAAACCGCAAAACCATACAATGAACCCTAAAACCATAAACCCTTAACTCAACCCTACAACCATCAACCCTCAAAGCAACCCTAAAGTCAGGAAACTTCAAATCAACCTCAGCCCTGAACACAAACGTACCAGGCACGGGTCTGAACCGGAAAAAAATCTCCAACCTGCCCATGACCCCCTGCATATTTCGTAATTGATTGCCATCACTACACAGGTTACTGTACACATTATTGGCCATCATGAATTATCATAGTAGAAATTATCATCAAGCACGCTAGCAATTCACCAATATTGGCAACCATTATTACCAGAATGCTAGCAGTTATTAGCGATATACCATGAGTTTACGACTATTAACCGCTAGTAACCTCATGGCTCATTATTTACCATGATAAACTATCAAGAGTTGAAGATGACAACGGTCGTGCGCTACCATTAAGTGGCGGTAGTAGTACTCGAGATTGGATACCATAAAATAACATTGTGTTCCATTATTCCATCATTACTCGGTGATAGTTACCATGGCAGTTAATGATTCTAATGTTGATTCACAATCAGTTGTATGATTGCTTAGTTACCGTACCGTGAGTATGATCAGGTGCTGCTACGTAGTTTACCAATCACAAATAATCAGCAATCCAATGGGGCAGCTTAAAATCGGGAAAGCATCATAAATAGCCATTCAGATGCTTTCATTTTTTTCCATATAATAAGCCATTCATCTTTTTCATTCACATCATTTACATTGCAAGTTCTTCTAAAAAACTTCTGAATGATCATCATTCATCATTACTTCGGACAACATTCATCATGAAACTTCTGGTGTCCGAAGCTTGGGCCAACTCCAACGCCTCCCAGGTCAGGATCAGGGTCCAGAAAGATAGATCCCCTCTCCACCGTGACTGGGCAGCCATCAACACAGCTAGAGCTCATAGCTTGGTGGTTGGTTGGTGGTTGTTGGTTGGTCATGGTGGTTTCTCAAGTCATAGGGGAACCTAAAGCTATGGTTGGTTTATTACTATAAATGCTTAGTAACCTGGATGAGAACTGGGGGGGTACCTATATGATTGAGAAACACCCATGTAGCAATGATATGGTTATAATGGCTGCTTGATTTGAGAGTTTGATAGATCTTGATAGCTCTAATTGATAGCTGTTATTTTTGATTGATCATATCAATAGAATAATAGCCAAAATGCCTATTGTCCTATTTGTCAAGTGCGATACTTGACTTGTTGTTGGTTGATATAATGGCTATGAATGGCTGCTCAGTATATACCATTGTAAACCAACCATAACGGCATAAATGAAAGCTGCTTTTGGAATGTGTTGAGGATGTTCCTGCAATAGTTGCTTAAATGTCAACGAAAGCTATAATGGTTGATACTAGCAGCTATTGATAGCAGACAATTGTACCATCACCTTACTGCTTAATAATGGCGGTGAATAGCCTCAATGCAGAAACTGAGCTACTTCCCTGGGAACACAGCCCTGGAAAGCTAAGTCAAGTCACCATGGTAAGTCCCAGCAAGTATCGAACCAATCATTGGTGAGTATGCGATCATTTACCTGATCAACCAGGGGGTTACCGTGAAGTAACCCATAGTCGACCATTAATCAACCATCAACTCAACATTATGTGATGTTTGAACTGACTTACACTCCGTGAAGTAACCCTTAGTTTACCGATTTAGTTGTATGTTGTCTTGAACAATCTGAGTCAGTCAGAATTTGATTTGCTCCTGGAGGAGATTTGAGAAGTCTCTCCCCTAGTTTGGCTCCCCGATTAATTGTGCTGCGGTTTATAAAAGCTTATGTAGACCTATTGCCTAGATTGATGGGATATTGTCGACACGGATTCCTTCAAAGATATCCCAAATCCCCTTTTCCAGATCGTAATGCCCAGGCACTACATCCTCCTACTGTGCAATGTTGCCAATTTCACACAAAGACCTTGTAAAAATCTTGCAAAAACATCACAATTGGAAACACTTTTTGATTGGATGAGACTCAATCAGAAAGGGTAGGGATTGCGATGATGTCCTACCGCAGCATATGCTACCTGCTACCTCACCCTCTCCTGGTTAGCATCTCTCTTGGCGCTGCTTTTGGCGATAAATCCCTTTTTTAAGCTTTCAATACTGGGCGGTTTCAATGTGAATGATAGGGGTTGATTCTTGGTTCAAAGCGGTTGACACGCTTTGTTCAAAACCAGCAATATTAGGAGATCAGCATTGTAAATGGTTGAGAATGGTGAGTGAGGCCAACCAACTGTAATGCTTTGTCGCCGGGAATAAACAAACGGCTGACAATGCTTGATTATTTTTTGCCCATGCTAATTGTTCATCACGTAACTGCCAGATGGTTTGAAGTAATTTGGCTATTTTGGGGATGGGGATGGGGTGAAACTCGGTCAAGCCATCCAGACGTATTTGCAAGGAAACTAGCTTTTCGGTAGGGATACTCCATTTGCTGACACCGGTCACATCAACGCGTGATGATTGAAGATGAGTGGAAAGAAGAACGTTTTTGCGTTCTTGAAATATGTGATGTTGATGTCAAAGCCAAGAAATGAGGAGCAGTCACAATCTCAAAGCCCTGTCGGTTGATTGTGAACTTGTGGGACTTCCGCAGGGCCTGCTACATGCTTCAGGTTAGCTTCAATGCACCACAGTTCGCGGTTGAGTTTCGAATCAGGATTGCTGTAAATTTTGTATATATCTAAATATTGATAGCCATGATGGTACCCCCTACAATTCCCCAGTGGTGATTTTTTGTATCGGAAACCACCAACTTCTGGCGCCCTAACATGATGGACGTGACCCTGTGTTGCCTGTTGTTGGTCAAGGTATGCTTTCTGAAGGTATGGGTTTCTGGGGCGCGTTGCAGCCATAAAACTAGCTTTTTGGTGTTTTTAGGCTTAGATGGATTTACCATAAGCGGGGTTCCGAAAATGGGGCTGCTCCCAGACGTCGCTTCGTGAATCATGTTTGGTGATAAAGCATTCATGTTTGACGTTCCCAATTTTCGGAAACCTCAATGCATCCATTCATGATCATTAACAACCACTACAGTACCAACTATAATCAAACATGATTAGCTCTTATCAACTAGTATCAACCATTGTCACTAGAGTATATCCACTAAAACCCTCATGTTGGACTTGGACTTATGGTTGGTTTGTTATCACGTATGATTATCAGTTATAGTCCCATGTAAAACCATTCGGACCCCCCTGGTCGGTGCGTCAACAGACCGGGGATCAACAGCAGCGTTCTCGCGCCAAGGTGCTTGTGGTCATGCCGGTGTCTGGCCTCTTTTTGGGCTTTGTCCTCCTGGTGAACAACGAACCTTGGAGCGACAAGCGAGAGTCAGTCGTGGATCAGCAGGGATTGAGGCTTCAACCATGATTCCTGGAGAGTCAGGTGGGGCTTCAACCATGATTAGTTTAGTGGAAGTTGAGTGAAGTCGAGTGGTCATCGAATGATTTGGTGAACCCAAATTACGAGACTGGCTTGTGGTTGGGAGGGAGCTCAAGAGCCAGGGGTATCCCGCCCTAGTCCTTTTAAAGGGGGAGCCAGTTGGAGCTACCAGGAACCAATTCTCAAAAAACAAAGGCTTTGGAAACTACTCACATTGCACATTATGCTGTCTCCAAGTGGTCAACTGTTACAATTCATGGGGGTTGGTGACGGTGACCCCAGGTCGGTGTACCCTCCCAAGAAGGGTTTATTAACCATCTATTTCTCAGGAGATCAAGTCGTATGATCCTATCATGGTTGTTATATTCCCATCATGCCTGGAGCCACTGTTGTCCACTGTTGTTCCCCATTAAATCGACTGAGTTGTCAGGAACATGATATGTTTTTGCAATCTCATCCTCTTCTTGTTGGTTCCTTTTCATCATCTATCAAATTTCAATAGCCCGTCATTTGCCATACTTAATTACTCCCCAGCCATGGTTCTCAACGAGGACCCCAGGCTGTAGCTGGATATGACGGCCGAGGCTTGTGAGCAGCCGTCTAATTGGCTATTGGTTATTAACTCCGCTACACCCCTGGCATATTGTGACAATGACCAAGCTTGGAAGAATCATGTGTCGTTACCCATTGGATGGTTACTCGGTTACTCTTACACCGGTGGTAACCCTCAATTACGTTGGACAGCAAACAGATGTAACCAGGTATGTAACCTGCCTTTGTGAACCATTGGATGGTTGGCCCTGTCACCTGGCTCCTCATAGCTGCACGCGTCCTGGCTGCCCCAGTGGTTTGAGCTGAACTTTGTGACGCAACCGGACATCCAGAAGCTTTGGTCCTGGCGCCACTTGGCGGTCGCCGGCTGGGTAGAACGAGCCATGAGATTCAGAGGCGCCTGGTATTTGGAGTCGTGGCACAGGAGCTTGGGTAGAACTCGTAATATGTTGCAACTTAGAAGATTTTAAGTGGAGATTTGGGGATAACCAACATATAGAGTTATACCCAAGCTTTCTTTTGGAGATTTGTCTTGTACCGCAGAACCTGAAAAAATGGCGAAGGGAGTGACTAGAGGATCACAGTCGTTCATCAGAAGCACAGCCTGTGAATCATGCGGGGTTTGGCGGCCAGTTGTTCGTACAGGCATGATGACAATGGGAAGGTGACTCTGTAGGCGATTCATCAATGAATGTACCCTGAACCGCAGGAATAGATGAGATACTCGCAATGTTATTGGTCCTTAAATTCTTGAGTCAAGAGGGAACAATTCTCTATTGTGTGAGATGCGATGCACGATTGTAAACTGTTGAAACTCCCAGCGGCAATTGTTGCCCCTCAGTCCCGCCATGTATCATCGTCTCTGCTTCTAACTTGATGAGCATCACCCAAAACTGGCATGATATAATTTGATATTGATCCACAAGCCAATGTTCAGTGAGTTTGAAATCATCAAAACCACAGACATGTTAAAGCATGGTACGCTGAGCTGTGCCAAACTGGTAGGTCCAGACAATGCGCCCACTCAACTAGACATGGATCATTTGCAGTTGGAGACTTCATGAAATAGGTGCGCCTATTTTGCATACATGCATAGCCTAGCCATGAATAGATGCATCGGTTCTTCAATTTGTCGTCTATCCGTACTTGCCGACTGTCCCACCTGGATGGAAGGCCAAACTGCTGGGACGTCAGCCAGACTGTGGTACGCTTCATTGTTGACCTCAGTTGGGCATGCTTTTGATAACTCCCGCGGGGTTTAGCATCTTACACTTTGGAGGTTTATGGGAGCACTGCAGACATTGATTTTCTCTGATAATCGGAATCGACGAGGGTCCTTGGATGTGTGATACTCCATTTTGACTGACTCCGGGAACAGAAAGTCCCATGTTTGTTGTTGATGATTACATACAGTCTGTGCGGATGTTCAAGTTCATCCAGATTTGTCCATCAATGGTGTTCCCCCAAGACTGGTGGTTTTACCAAATTGCAGATACAACCATGGTAAATAGTCTTTTAAGGTCAATTAAAACCCCTCTAATCACACCTAGTAAGCAGTTACTGAGTGAACATGCACATCCAAGTACACCGAATTTCGTTTCTTGCTACGTACCGCAAGAAGTCGAGCTCCGCTCAAAAACGTTGGGTTCCATGTCCTTTCACGCCTTGGTGGTTGTCACTGGGTGGTCACTCCTCAGGTTACTTCTTGTGTTTGAACATCCTCAATGCCTTCGTTGTGTCCTCAGCGACCTCGATTGGCCCTCTTGATCACTGTCAGTTTCAGGTAGTGCGGGAACTGCTCAATCAAACATGGGATAACAACTGGCAAACGCATATTTTGATTGATATCAACCCATCTAGTTGCTTATGGGTGGTGAAAAGATGGTCTAAGCCTTTTCTGCCAATAATGTGATTTATTTGCTAATATTTTTCAGAGCGGTTGAAACCAGCAACCAGACAAGTTGATGTGGCTCGATGTGATCAAACCACCTGCCATGAACAAACCATCATGACTGATTCACAATGATTATTGAACCCTCCATTTGCAGTGATTGTTGTCGGTGTGCCCTGCTGAGCTGTGGTTGAAGGAGTTTCAGGATTAGGAACATTCATGAACCGTTCCGTGGGAAAGCAGGGGCCACGCACTTCCACTAAGTTTCTTGGAGGTGCAACACGGATCAGACTTGTTATGTTACATGGCGAGTTGGGTCAAAATGAACAACCAACTAATGGGGGATAATAACGAAGAATCATAAGGGAAACAGCCTGGTTAATGATAGGGGAACCAGGGGTACGGGGTGAACTGACCCACAGCCACATTCTTGTGTACATTGTATTTATCTTTTTCTGAGGCCACTGGCACCACTAGGAAAACATGCATTTGGAATCATTTGGACATGTGAGAATATGTTGAGTAACTGCTGACCCGATCAACTGTTGATAATTCCCATATCTACAATAAGGCTTGCAATCGAGAGTTGTGCTCACCACAGGTCGTGCATAGCTTGTGAATGGACACGTGTGCAAATCTGGATCACAAGCTCCTCAATCCAGATTAGTCGTTGTGTGCGGCGTTTGAGTTGACAATTAGGATGTTGATGAGCAAAGGACCCTTTTGAAAAGCCGGTATAGTAGCGCTTGATCGGAGTTTTTGGGGGAATTCTGGGTAGATAGAGTTGGATTGGCTTTGTGATTGGTCACCTTTTACCTTTCTTGGATGAATAATTCGAGCTGCTGACAATCCAGGAGGTCCCATGGCAGGGTTGATTGCAGGGGCGGCTGGAGCTTCTGCGTTTTTTTTCTGGGCTAACTGGGAAGTGCCCACGAGAGGTGAGCAGGGAATCAGCTGTCAACAGCCCCCATGGCCGTGCACAGAACGCTGTAGGCCTTGAATTTGGTCATTGCCATTTTCCTGAAGTACATGTCGCCAGTGGCTTATGTGCTCACAGGAAATGTAACTCGGCAAAGTCTGTGAAGTATTTGAATTTTCAAATGACTGTCTGTCAGAAATCATCAACCCAACTACAGTCGGGACATAGCCAACAACCATCAATGCTTCCATTAGAAATCATCCACGCATCGACCTTATAGTTGAAGGCATTGGCTCCAGCAATGGTTGATGTCGAGCAGTGGCCGGTTGAAAGCCCTGCTCTTCTTCTTCCTGGTGATGTTGAGGAATATGACGAGTGTTTTAGATCAAAGGATGACACGAGTGTTCTAGAGCTCACCTGTTGTTGGGGACCGGAAGCTATACCATGCTATGGCTATACCTAATGGGTTGGACGTGGAACGAGTTAGTCTCCAGGAAGGTGCATGATGCCATTTCTTTTTCGTTGTTCGAGTTGCTGAGATGTTTTTTCGTTCTCATGGGAATCGCATGTTCATCAGCCAGCCCCCTAACTTTTACACTCGGTTGCCATGTTAAGACTCATTTCTAGGTTTTGAAGCAAGATGCGGTCCAATAAACATAGAAATGTTAAACAGTCCAGTTGCGACACGTTAATTTCCAATATAGTTGCTTTTCTTGCAACGTTAGTTCAGCAGAGAGTACATAACGGTAACGCATAGAATCCCAAGCCACGGTGCAAGAGGTAAATCTTTGGCAATGGAGATCCATATCGATAAAGCGCCCCACATTTCGAATAGGTGATGGTAGATCACTAGTTTTCGAGCTGACAAGGCATTGAGGATGGCTTCTTAACAGCTGGATCGACTATGATTGACTCAGGTTACTAACCAGGATTGGCCATGAATCTGATCACAAACCATTGATTAGAAATCATTATTGCCCAGTATCACCCATTGTCTATGAACCATTGTAGACCATCATTGGCTGCAAAATATGGCTTTGGTCAAGCCAGCAACCGTCCAGAGATTGGGGTTTGTTCAGGGGGGAATCCCGAGATCTGGACCGTTGTGCTGGGGATGCCCACAGGGGGTACAAAGTATTGACCATAACACTTTTTGCCGGAGATAGTTCAGGCCTAATGAAAGCCAGCCGAACAGATGGTTGATGCCAATGAAATGCCAATGAATTCTTTCCCCTAACATGACCGGTTGCTGTTCGCATCATCACATCAATGTGTAACTATCTATTCGACTGGTCGGAACCATGGATTTGGTATTGACCAAGCGGATTTGGTTGATTAGCAATGGCTTATACCAGAAGTTAGTACTGGATATTCCACTTCCTGGGGTGATTGGGGAGTCTATTCATTGATCTTCTCCAAAGCCATGACCGACTGAATGTTCAACAGATGAACGAAGTACCAGCAAGCGGAGAAGCAAACTATGATTACACTTTGGTCTATCATTTACATGGGGTTTTCCATCTTTTTCTCATCAAAAAAATGGTGGGTCCCATGGTTTTCCAACAAAAAATATAGGTTTTCCATGCTTTTCTTCTTGCAAGAGATGACGCCATATCAAGAGATTAACTAAACGAATCCATTCAGAGCTGGGCGGAGCACTAAAGGCCATGCCGCTTCCCAGGTCAAGGATATTAGCATTGCGACTTGCCGGCAATCGGCGCACAAGCTGGTGTGACAAATGGTGGCTTCAACCAGTTGTAGCTGCTGTGATTCTGTTCATGGTGCTACGGAGTTGATGAAGTTAGTGCGTCAATCTGTGCTTTGGTGGCTCAGTTTCTGGGATTTCTGATGTTCCACCGGGATGCAGGAGTTTGACTCATATTCTGGGGGAGAAGGGATAGAATCAGTATGTTGAATGTTTTTTCCAAAGCAACCACATATGACTAAGCAGGGTCTGAACATGCTTGGCAAGCGGTGATTATGAGCCATCAAGGATGAAAATCAATCAAGAACAAACACCCAACGGCACCTAGTGCAGTGTTCAATGATGAATAATCATACAGTGGTTGGCTATGCTGCTTCCATTGACGATCAGCGTGATCAACAATAATATACTAAAGTCGCAACACTTTGGTGACCCCCTGCCGGCGTTTTTCATGGTCATTTGTCATTTGGACACCATTTGCAACCCATTTACTTGGTGTTGAATGATGCTGGAATTTAGGAAATGAAATCCAACAAGAACTACATGACGTTCGAAGTCATTGAGGATGAAGGTGATCGTTGTTACCTGGAATCCTAGCGGTTGACCAATGGAAAAAGAGCTTCGCATGTCACTGGAGATGCACAACACACCAGCTGCTTGATTTCAGCCGCTACCAGGACCCCTCGTTCCGACATCCTGACCAAGTACCTTGAATCATAGCACGTAATCAAAACGGCCTTACCAGGGTTTAAAAGCTTCTGTACGAAGTCTGTAATTGTTCGTTTCTACCTGGTTTGCCCAGGCTTAACTTCGGAATCACAACCACAAAGCAGCTTGAAACTGCTTGGTTCCTTGTTAGATTTGCTGCTTGAGCCTATGAGCTATGGTCAATAGTTGTGTTAACCATCGATAGAGGATGGCATCGTCCAATTAGCAGGGATTTGATAGGAAGTGCAACCACAACAAATCGAGCCAACAACGGAAGAATCCATGCAAAGCTCTGATGAATGGTATGGCATCTAGCCACCAATGCATCCAAACACTTCGGATGTCTTTACAATTGTAAATGCTGTAATGGCCGTTTCTGAGCTATGAAGTGTGATTGCTGGTGCCTGCGACTCTGCTGAGGTTCTGATGTCAGCCTTCGTTTTGCATGAAGCTGGGTTTCAAGATATCGGCTTTCACCGCGTGAGAAGTTGATTTGGGGGTTGGTGATCACGAATGTCGGAGACTTAATAAGTAAGGTTTCCATACTTCAAAAGAAAAACGAAGCTATTACTAGTACCATGATGCTACCATCAAGTGTTGGCCTTTCTTAAAACGGTACCATAAATGTTTTGTATGCTCAAATGATAATGCTTCATGATGGTTCTAATCCATGCCGCAAAAGGGGGTGGTTCATTCTGGAATGAATCTTTGGAGCACATCCTGCAATGGGCATTTGGAATGAATGAACTCCTTAGATAGATGGGTGAAATTCACCAACGGTTCGCACCACTGTGAGTATCAACCGTGTATATTCGCAACCATCAATCTCAAACAAATACTTTGCCATTGTTAACCAAATAATCAACGATTATCAACCATTATTAACATATATTCGCCATCATTATCAACCAATCCATAGTATCAACCATCATTAACCATATTGTCAACCATCATTAACCGGTCGTGTGTTGTCCTGCCTTGTTCTCCCTTGCTCTATGGTGAGAGTTATCGTCCAGCTGTTGGTCCGCTGTCGCGGCTTGAGCGGAAGGATAGCAAGCGGATGTATTTGCATGCGACCATGCAAATACATATGTATGTGTACACACATATATATTTATATATTGTGTAAACTCATATTTATGCATCATGTATGTTTGTGCCACTAGTAAACAGATTTGTATCAAGCAATGAGTAACTACAACGATGACAACCAATTCAGAGTTCATCCATGATTCTTCATGATGGTTGGTTGCACAAGGTGTAAGAATGGAAATTAACCACAAGTGTAACCTGATTGAACAATCATTTGGCCTCCGCCGGCTCCTACTAGTACCAACTTGGTATGGCTTTAGGCCACTTCGCACTGCTAGATTGTCACCTGTCAGGCCGCACGGCTACCTGTGGCTACCTTTTGGGGGATGTATGGGTCAGAAATGCAAAGAGCTCCTTATCATCCTTACTACGCACTCGTCGTACCGAAAAAGCATCCCAGCATGATCAAGTATCAGTAGCCACCAGTTAGCCAGTTTGTTGTTGCCCCCTAAGTATGCTGGGCTATGATTCGCCATGTTGAATCATAGCAATGTGTTTGCCGTTGTTGACCAATGTCAGCCATAATCACCCAGTACTACCATGTATTACCCACTTAATTCAAGTAATTATACGCATCTATTAATATTGTACATACATTTACAAACTTATTCACCATTCAGAATCGATTTCAATACAACCATTTTACCAAAACCTGGCCCTTGACGTTCGGGCTGCGTGCGCCCAGGAAGATATATCGAAGCCACAAACCTTTGGTTTCCTCGTCACCGGGCGGCAGTTTTCATACTGGAGGATGTGTGGTTGCTGCCACGGAAATTGTAGGAATGGAGAGAAAGGTATCGATAGATGGGATAGATGGGATAGATAGGTAGATTCACACGGTAGCAAAAACATATTTGCAGACTGACCATTTTCAAAGTATCATGGCATAGGGTGCTGCCTTTTTCATCCTCGACGTTGTGAAGCCACCGGTATTACCGTCCACTCGCCTTATGACCAGTCAGACAAAACAACCAATTGTTGTCATGATTATAGTTGACACACGTTGCTGACAGATTGAGGCAAATCGCCTCAAGTATGAAGCATCATGAAGCATGTATTTTCTGGAGAGCTGATGGCGAAAGCCTACTGTGAAGACCGCGCAGACCAGCGAACTGTTCGACTGTTTGTCTAAGAGCTGGCACTGGTGTAGCTGGCAGGTTGCAAATGTTCACGGATTCACTGATCCAACGTTGCAACGTGGAATGACTCTGTTGAATTACTTCAATTCAGAAACAACAGGCGGGCCACCAGCAACACCTGCGGGGACAACATAGCCATTCATAGCTAATGATCATAGAGGATAAGAAGCAACAGCAGTGCCAAGGCACGCAACAATCACCACTTGTTGGGGAACTCACGACCCACCGCTTCACTGCGCCAGGAATCTACATGGACACATACCCAGCTTGCCTGAGCTTGCCTTAGCTTGCCTTAGCTTACCTTAGCTACTAGTTGTATCAGGATATCATTCCACTGCATACCCCTCAGTGCTCAGAGACTCCAACGCTACGTGTCAATTAAAAGATTTAGACTTTAAAGGCCGTTCATCATTCAACAGCGGATTCACTGGTTGCGTGGTATTTTCATCATCCAACAGCTGATTCACTGGTTGCCTTTTGTTGTTTCTTTACGATCAGCTGAAGATGATGCTGGGGGGGGGAGTCGTGAGCGGCGCCAGATCCAGCTGGTTTGCATCTACACTTGGACCTCTTTGAAACGGTACCACGGCTCGAGAGATGCGTGCCTGAGCGGTGCATGAAAATCATCAAGTTACACTGCTGAGTATCAGCATGTCATATCCAAATTAAGACATTAGACCCTGAAATTCATGTTTTGTTGTGGCTTCTTGCTTGAACATGAGATACTCTGGAAAGTCATAATGGAAGCTGAAAAGAATTAGGTGAAAAATGATATCCTTGATTTCGAGGTTCACATTAGCTTTGCAAGGTGCATGTGTGACACTGCTGCCCTGCCAAACCTCCCCATTCCTTGTAACAGATCTCCTTACATTACATGTTGACGAAAACTGCCAGTAACCTGCATCACACCTTTAACAATGACCAGCCTCTTGGTAGCTGCTAGCTCCAGCACCCATCTGGTTTGTGGTTTAAACATTTCCTCTTTTCCCTGTTATCAACGAAAAATTGCTTGGTTGACAAATATCTTTCATGGGGGTGGTTCAACCACCAACCAGTTGATGATCACTATTAACCATCCTTAACCATTCTTAGCCACTACTTAACCATAGGTGGTTCAACCACCAACCAGCCAGAAACTCCAGCTGATCGCCAAGGCAAGAGAGCCGCTTGAGGCGTCCTGAAGTTCCAAGTGAAATCGCAAACAACTCAGAGCCAGGCGCGCGCAGTGACCCTGGGGGCTGGAACCCATGGGAGACGCTGATGGGTGAAGCACCCCAGTTGCTGGGGCTCCCCCAAGACAGATTGGTTGCAAGTTGTAGATGATGTGATGATGGTTAGCATTTGGAACTCCCGGGCTGATTGGGGGAGGGCTTTGGAGCTGTGAGAAGTTGAGAAGTTGAGAGGAAGGGAGTGAGCGTAGTGAGTGGCTGGCGGGGCAAGCCAGAGCCCGGGCGATTAC
>VSDK01029651.1:174343-194816 GCA_009767595.1 Symbiodinium kawagutii | reverse complement strand
GCAAAGCCAGTGCCAGGTCGATTACTGAGTTTGGGATGAAGTTGTGTGGCACTACTGCATCCTTCAGTTCCGTTTGTAATGTGACTTGGGAACTGCTACCATACCAATCCCTATGATTTGCGAGTGCCAGGAATTGTCAGCTACTGTATCACGAGCTAGATCTTCACATCATCCAGAGTGATTCTGTGCTCTCTTCAAAAGATAATGATGTTTGTCCGTCCGTTTGACACAAATGTTTTGCGATTGTGATACTGTAGTTGCGAAAACAAAGCACAGCGGCCATTCCCGTACGCAAGTGGTCAGAATGTTGGCAGCGCAACCATCATCTCTGGCAACAGCTCTCCTTCCACCTGCGTTTCAACAGCTCTCCTTGCACGCCAGGAAAGAAAGCCTAGCCTAGCACCTCTCTCCGGTCCGAACTAGGGATCGCTTCAACTGGCAGTCTCAGAAGGAGGTGTCAACAATCACTGGAATAAGTGGTTGGTTGGTGCTTTTGAACAGTTTTGAAATCTTTCGAACAGTTTTTAGTCTTTGTATATATTCTTTGGGCTGGTTGGTTGGTGGGCTGATATTTTTTCATAGGGGTTAGAACCACCAAGCAAGTTGGATTTGAACCATCATGAAGGGGATGCCAACACTGAGAGGTGGGAAGCAACCATGAATCGTGTTGGTCATACTTGTCATGGAGCATGCTGTAATCAGCAATGATTCCGTCAAAGTAATAGTGATAGGGGATAGGATCATGGTGAATCATGGTGAATCATGGTGAATCATGGTGAATCATGGTTCTAGCCCTAGTATATGAATTCCTTATCAAGCAGAAACTCGCACAACTGATTTTGAACATGACAGTTACAACTGCTTGGGATGGGTTCTTGCACCCCCACCTGCTTTAGGCTTGTACAAACTACCGGATTCTTATCTAATCAAGGACCGCGACACGGTGCCACTTCTAGTATCCTGTCTTGACTCACAGCCTTTGGGATCCGTCCATAATTACATGGCGGTGGCAACTCGGTCACCAAGTAATTAATCATCATTTGTTGTACATGTTTGTTGCTTGCTTCGAATGACTTGCGGATACTACTGAACCATTTATGGGCACTTCTTTGGCGGAGAACCAGTTGACAAATCTCGGCGCTGCGACACATGGCATTGCACCAGGTGTGGCCCAGCATCCATGGACGCCGGTGAGACAACATCTCAACATTGATTATATATTGGGTGCACTTTTTGGATGTCGACCAGCAGCACACAGTTTTGACTTGGGGTGTCCCTGGAAACCGGTTGTTATGAAAATGACTGGTGAAGCCACATTCTGTTGTGGACACCGAAATACTATGAAATACTGCCAATGATAAAGTGTTTTTGTGTTTCCTAGGTCCTACGCAAAGCTTTAGGTCAACCACGATGCTGGTATGCTTTCGCATTGCTCGACTGGTGGCGGCCACACAGTGTCGCATGCCTTTTTTCCTGTCGCAACACAGCACTTCTTGGTGCGAGAATTGAGATGTGGTCCGCTGGCAAACGGTTATCCTGGAGCCAAAAAACCGTAAATGGTGGAAAACCCCTCTTCGAATTCAATCTTCATCAGTATTCCAACTTCATGGATATGTTCAACAGGGAGCAGAATAGTACATTGTCCCATGCGGTGCACACTGAGCCATGCGGCTCACACTGAGCTCGGATATTGGCGGTTGAGGTCCCGCGGCGCATACTGCGATCGGACAGTGGCGGTTGAGGTCCAGCAGTACACGCTGCGTTCAGACTTTGCCGGTTGAGGTCCAGCGATGCACACTGAGATCGGACTCTGGCGGTTGAAGTCCAGCGGTGCACACTGAGATCGGACATTGGTGGTTGAGCAGAAGGAAGGAAGCAAGGACGAAGGAAGAAGGACGAAAGGAAGGAAGGAACGAAGGAAGGAAGGAACGAAGGAAGGAAGGAAGGAAGGAGGAGAAGTGGCTCTAATAAATCTCACAACCCTCACCTGACAAGTGGGGAAAAAACAATAATAACATTGTCGATGTGCCGTACGCGGCATGAACATTCTGATGTTTTTATTGCCCTAGAAGTTCGAGGACTTGGAAGTTTGGTTCGGCCCTGGTTCGGCCTGGACGAAGAAACTGTGAGGGAGGAAGGTCGGCGTGAAGCCAGCGGTTTCGCAAAGACGCCGGAAGCAGCTGCAGCAGCAGCGGGAGCAGGAGCAGCAACGGAGAAGCAAGCAGCCCGCAGACCAAGGAGTAGCCAACCAGAAGGTTCAACCTCAGGCCCAGAAGACACCAAAGAGGACGCTTACTGGAAAGCGCTACGAGCTCCTTTCCTCATCTTTCCTCCAGTGGCGAGAAACTTCCCTGGAACGGCTTGCGGAAAAAAGTTTTTGAGAGGAGCTCCGCAAACTAACGGTTCCGTTGAAATGGCAATAGGCAGCCAAGAAGTTCCAGCGCCAGTGTGGGAAGCCTGAGCAAGGCGCTGCGAACCTCAGCGAGCAGAAGTGGAGGGCTGACCACTGAGCGCGGTGCTCATGTCATCTCTGACTTATTTCATGATGTTAATGAACAATATGTTTCCGTCGAATTGCGGTAGCCTGCTTGAGTAACTTGTATTTACTGTGACGCTTTGACTGCTGTGGAAGACGCCAAACAAGCTGCTGCTGCGGTTCGTGCCCCTCGTGGCGAAAAGGCAGGGACGCAAAAAAAAAAAAAACGATTGCTGTCCTTTAAAGAAGTCATCAGGCGGCGCAGGCTGCCGCCAGTAGCTGCAAAAGGAACTGACCGCCAAGGATTATACATCTGAATTTTATGTGTGCAGATTGCCCGCCGTGTTTTCCATGCATGCCTTGATATGAATGAAATTGGAATCTTAAGTTTGCAGTCAACTACAGATTATGCGTGGGAGTCTGCATCCTTCTCATCAAAATAACCTTTGCGCGCCTCTTTTTGGTAGCCCCATAAAATAAACACGCAGGAGACGAAACGTATCCTTCGGTTGCAGCACCTGCAGAAGAAGGCGGCGGCAAAGAAGGAGCGCAGCGTTGCCCAAATATCCTGCTTCGATATCGCAGAAACATTGCTGACATGTCCTCTATGGAGTATTTTCTTTCATCAAACCTCGATTTTTTTTAGGCTGGCAAAAAAGCCTCGAAGGGCGTTAAGGGCGAGAAGGAGGAGTGCCCCCCGCCAAGAGCGCCCCAAAAATTCACAGATGCCAGCAACGCTTGGATAGATTGGCCCAACTTTGCACTCAAAGGGACCTCCTTTGATGATCCCAATAGATTTTTTGAGGATTCGGAGCCGGGGTCGCATTTGTTCTGGAAAGCTTGTGCAGGACGAAGGGGGCTTCGTCCGGGCCAAATGGACGCACCTGATGTTGAGGGAGGGCGCGGAATTTCCAGCGCAGGTTGACGCAAGTTCAGCGGCAAGCCGACGTCGAGACCTTCCGGGTCGGCTCCGCGATGAGCGATCCCCAGCAGAGCCGGAAGCTCCAAAGGGCCTGCGCGCAGCTTCGAGCCAGGCTATCGACCAAAAAGCCCCCCGGAGAGATCATGGATATTTTTTTCTGTTTCTCATGCTCATGAAAACATTTCCTTAGCACGGCATGTCTTAGTATGAAGTGTTTTGCCATACCAGTGCCCAAGGATAGCAGGTGATCATGGCAGGAGGCCTGCCAAGACGCTGAGCGTCACTGATCGTAATCAAACATTTGGCTCATGTCTGAACTATTGGTTAATGTGGAACGCCTCTTCCCAAATGCGCAGCCAGGATTGTTGTTTGACTCAACAAGGTTTTGGGAGTTGAGGGTGTTTGCAGTTGATGTTTCCTGCGTTTTCGCCACAGCGTTTCGCCAAGCCACAAGCTCCAGAGCTTACCCTCCGGGGATCCTGGTGGGCGTGATGACGCCTGCGGCAGCCCGCCGCCAGGAAGGGCAAACTGCAAGGGTGACCGCGGGATGGGTGGCCCGAGCGGAGCTCACGACCGCCCGCAACCGTTCCTTGTGATTTGAAAACTTGTTGCTACAGTCGTTAGATAAACGATATCGCTCAAGTCGGACGTTGTACATGAGAGGTTTGACGCATGATGTGCTGTAGTCGCAAGGCCAGCTTGGCCGACTGGGATCAGGTTTCTTGGGGACGTTTCATTGAAATATTTTTTCTAATTTTCCTGGCTCCTGTGGCTCCCTGGCTTCCATGGTTCCTTTGGCTCCTGCGCCTGCCTGTCTATGTTTTCCGTTTATTTTCTTTTTATTTTTTTCAACCGCCCATCTGATCTGGACTATATCCCTAACTTGTAAGATGCATCTCTGCAGAGGGGGCGCCCACAACAACGGCCCGGACCTTTGCCTGCGGCCACATACTAGTTGAGCAGTGCACAAAACCAGTGCAAGTTGGTTCCTACTAGGCGAAGAGATTCTTGGGCATTGTCCAGCCCCATAGCTGGTTCGTTTTCCTCTTAAAGTGACCAGTTGGGCGCTGCCATGTTTGGATCGCCATACCGTTTTTGGACGAACCATATGGGCGATAACCAACCTTCAGAAGCCATGGATGCATCATCAGCAAAAGATTCATGTTGTCGACGCAATCGATGGCACCACCCCCCACAAAACGCAAATCTGGTTTGGGGACACATTGTCGGGAGGGAATTTTGAGGCTCAGAACCTTTGTGAGTTGAGTCTCCACTATGACTTGTTAATCATGAACATTGTTTGACCATCGATGACAGAACAACCATTATTGACAAAACAACAGTGTGTTAATAAGTCGCAATTTAGCTTTGGTTCTGTGCACTGCTTAGTTCACGTCTCCTCGTCGTCTCACCCATAGAAACCAGCAGCGCTATACACTTTGCTGCTGACAGCACATTGCGCGCAAAAAAATTATATATGGCATTTGTTTTGATTCGCATAGGATTTTTAAAATGGAATGCCCTCGATTTTTGCCAGTTTTTTATTTAAATAGTAATCTCTGAAAAAATAGGAGCGCCGTTTGTTATTTGTGGTTTGGGGACGCTTAGGATTGTTATTTGTGATGGATGAGAGTACACTTACGATTGGGCCTATACAACCTGGGCCTGCAAACGGTTGGAAAACTATCATTCTATAGCTGACAGACCTTGATCACATGGGAAAATGATGGGAATTTTGAACCGACATGCGGATGCGCTTCATCTACCTAGTGGAAGGTATGACTTCCGACTCTTTGGTTAAGGAGTGGTCGGATCTTTGTGTTATGTGTTGACTGTGGGGTGCCTGTGCTACTCGCCATATCTAAGATTGCGAGTGATGGCTGCGCTGAGTCCTGGCTATTGGCCGTTAAGAATTTACCCTCAAGACATTAAGTGGTGAGCCATAGGGAACCCCGAAAATGGCTGGTTGATTGCTTATAACATCCTCTAATTGGTTTATCAAATATGATTTTGGGGTATCTTTGAGACACCACGATTTCAATCGTGAAGGGAGATTTTGTCCTGAACCATCAACCATCGGATATAGCCACATGATGCTTACACATTGACCATTGGTTGTACCATCCAATGTTCGCTTGCACATGTTGGGTGCCCTTGACAATGAAAGTGGCATTCCGTTCCCTCACCTCCTCCGTGCTATTCTTGGCGGCTCATCTGAGCGTGATCTACTCCCAGATGATGTATGTTGCCATTCGCCTCAATCCAAACAGGAATGTTCGATGTTATTCCTTGCAAACTACACGGCTGATGAATTTTCGCAACTTTTGGTGGTGGCATACTTATCCGTTGAGAAACCAACCAAAGCCAAAATCTGAGCAGTTTTCAGGTTTTATAAACGGAAAATCTTGAACACATTGTCGTGTTTGAATAGCTGTATTTTGTTTGTCATTCCTACTATTAATATCTATTCATTTTGTATGAGTCTTCCTTCTTAGTCCATTTTTGTTGGGGTTATGAATCAATTCTGTTTGACAACTAACCCTGGCCCTATCAATCATTTTGCAGACTGGTGGATCTCAATATTATTGACTGAGGACACGTGTTTTGATAATGACAACACATGACAACCTATGTGTGATATAGCATATGCCAGATAGAAGCATGTGACGTGCACGGCCTTTCTGAAGGTTTTCATGTCCTATCATCATTCTACATTCGCTGATAGTTTTTCGCGGTACAGTACTTCAACATCTCGGGAGAAGTATATTTGGATGTGTCCTCATGTACCGCTGGAGGCAGATGAAGAAGTATGTTTGCATATTATATATAATTTATTGCAATATGTTAGATACATGTGTGTTTAGTCACGCACGTGCACATTTTGTATTTATTCAAGAGAGAGTCGCATGCATATGCCATGTGAACATGAATGTTTATAAATAACCAAGTACAATCTTTTACCGGGGTATCTCTATGACAGATGAATCTAGTCATATATGCAGTACCATGTTTGGAGCGATACAAAACAAAAAAACACATGACTTTTAAGAAATATGAAGCACACAAGAGGAACACATGTCACATCTACATATCTATCCATCTCTATCCCAACAAACCTAAAACAAACCATCCACCTTCGCCACCAACTTGGTACGCAGGTCCCGCCACATTCAAGGCTCACTGGCGCCTGCAAATGGGTACCAGGGTGGGGGTCCCTCAAGCACACCTCGTCTGTGGGGAACCGTGGCGAAGAACTACTTAGGCTTGGATTAATGGGATCACCGACTTCAAACAGTGGTTAAAATCGTTGAAGGTACATCATTGTATGAACAGCAAACCATGCAATCTATCCGATATCAGTACTAGCAGAACCTGTGCACAATAGGCAGTGATTGCAAACATCCATGAGATTAAGCCTGTGGCCACGTTCGACGTCAATATCCCGATCCTAGAGAGGTCTTCGCTTCCCGCTTTTGAAATTCGCTTCCCGCTTTGGAAATCAGGTCTTTTTGCCCAACCAGAACTGGCAGTTGAAGTGACACGTTGCTGGGAGCAGTTGACTCGGGTGACAAGACAGACCACGGGTGGGGGGTCAAAGCACCTTTGCCAAATCTCTGGCGAGTTCGATGGGCATCCATTCAGAACCTCGGACCCTCTGAAATCCTTGGCTTTGTTGGGAATCTCCGCATTTTAGGGGAGAAGTGGGTGAAATCACCATGGTGCTTCTGTTGTTGAAAATGCCTGGCGTTTGGCTCAAGTTGCTTGACTCAGGCCATCCATATCCTTGGGGACAGTCATCTTAACCCAATGAACCAGTGAATCTGGGTAAACGTCCAAAGCAGAAAGATCAGGAAGCTATGTAGACAGTTCTTCAGAGTTGTTCATGGTTATTTTCAGACATGTAGTGTTAAGCACCATTATCATAAATCAGTATTAGTCGCTAGTATGTAAACTGGACTAGTCATTACAACCATTTGTTAGTCAAGATTCATGACACTATCATTGGTTCATTACTATCAGGGTCATCAACCATTACGAACCCTGCTGTAGCGGCTTGGGTTTCGACAGCTCCCAGCTCCATGGAGACAAGTCCCATTTTTCGCTGCCAGCGGGTAGAGGTGAGGGCCTGCCACTGTTGGTGGTGCTGGTTACCCCCCGGCAGCCTAGCAATAAAGGTCTGGCTGGTGGTTTTACGCACTATATTTTCCCCAAGAACTACAGGCAAATGTGAAAGTCGTCTCTGTTTTCATTAATTTTTAGAATTTAGCTTGTGAAGTGTGTAGGGATGGTTGGTTGACTTATGTTTTTCATCGGGGGTTGAAACCACCAACCAGAGGTTAGTGACCCTAGCAGAGACGTTCTTCACCAGCACCATGGCAGGATGTTCAATCATTTCTCAGGGCTCGTTGCGATTTTGTTCAAGAGTTGTTGTCATCTAGCACTAGTTGTGTCAACCGCCCCTAGTAGAAACCCTTATAAACCAGTGTTGACCATCATAGCCTAGTAGAAACCCTTATAAACCTAGTAGAAACCCTTATAAACCTAGTAGAAACCCTTATAAACCTAGTAGAAACCCTTATAAACCAGTATAAACCTTATGAATTGTTCTTGTGTCTGTTGATTTTTCGATGATCTGCCGGCATCTACTGGTCAGCGGCACAGAAGGCTGGTGCTCAGCTGGTCGATAGCTCTTTGGGCAAATTCTCAAGGGCTGGTTGGTTGTTGATGGCTGGTTGAAATAGCCACAATAGGTTGTTGACAACCAGCAATACTAGTACCGAACACATGTGGGGAAAATAGCTTGTTATTGTTGGTGATTTTCCGTGATGATCAAGGGAGCCACTGATGGTCAGTAGTCAACCATCATGAAGCCTTCATTGTCAGCTATCACTAAGCCTTCATGATCACCTGGCAGTAGGCATTGTAAGCGATGGCACCATGAGCAAGTATGAGGTCTCCACCTTGGCGCAGGTCTGGAAACTACCATTGTCACCATTGTCTGCAGCGAAGCAAGCTACATTAGTCACTTAGGAAAGCCATGGTTCTGCCATAGCCATCATGGAAATCCTAAACAGGCAACCCACAGTCATTCAGTGGGCGCCCAACCATGGGTTGCGAAGCAACATGTCATCAGCATGCAGCAATGGTTGATCATTGTGTCAATGATCATGTCTGTTCGTTGATATGGCTATCACTAGATCCCTCCCAAGACCTGATTAATTATCCATGTTTGTTCAAGCGCTTGTATGCAAAAGAACAGCCAGAAGCAAAACATAAGCAACCCAGTTGCACTCCAGTAATCTCAAAAATCGCAGTGGAAAATGGCCATCTTCGCCATTTTCCATTTCCAGTCAGTCAACCTAGTTGAGAATTCCGGGAGACATCCCTTAGCATTTGTTTGCTATTTCATTTCTAGCTCCGTCTCTCTCTCTCTCTCTAATTTTGGTTCTATGCCATGATATTTGCCATTGCTAGCCATTCTTGGCCATCATTGAGCATGATTCACCCTCGTTCTATAACGAGTACCAACTAGAATTGATCTGTCACCATTCTTAACGCTACTAATTATTGACCATTATCCACCAACAAAGACGATTATGAAATACAATTGAACCTGATTGACCGTCTACCGTTACCATCAATCATTACTAGCAATTATCAACATTACTAGCAGTTGTTTGAATGTTTGAGTGTTAGTAATGATTGATTAAGTTGATTATTATTAATGGTTGTATTATTATTAAAAATCAGCTGTTGTTGGAATGTATTATTATGAATGGTTGTTATCAGCAATCACCAGCATTACCAACCGATCTATGACCCATCTTCAGCCTCAGATCGCAGCCTGCACCGCATGATCTGGCGGCCTGGAGGGCTCGTTCCCTACTGCGCTGTGTGCCATGGTGATTTCGTGCGCCAACAAACACGCGGCAGGTTGGCGGTGAATCAACTGAGTATCATCATCCAAATCAGATCAGCTGGGGATTGCTGATCATGAAGTATCACGAATCATTGTTATTTCATATGATTACAAATGTCCATATGTACGTACATGCATCTATATATCAATCTATGTTTATGTAAATGTAATCAGTACATATTAGTACTGCTTCGTGCGTTTTACTTCTCGATTAATCAGAATCAACCATAGCCTACTACAACAAGTGAATATAGGCCAAATGATGTGTGGCCAACCACAAGTTCACTTTGAACCAACCCCCACGAGCTCCTCTGAAATATCAGGAATCACCCGCTGTCCTAGAAAGCAATTGGTGGCTACTATTTGATCAAGAATTGTAGTTTACCTGTGTTGCTATGAACCCACAACAACCCAATGAATGGCTATTCGCCCACTAGGTCATCTCCTACTAACCAACTATTCGCCGCTGTGAACGGCTGGCTATTCCTCCCAATTTTCCACCATTAAACAACCTAAATGAACTGTTAACAACTAAACAACCTATTTACACTGGCTATTCACCATTAACCTCTCATTAAACGACCATACCCAACCACAAAATCACCGGCCTCCCCAGGTGCTTCCTTGGAGTCGCCGCCATTGATCCGAGACGCCGAGTCACCAAGTGGCAGGCGCTGAGCGCTGTAGGTGCTCTTGGGGAAGCGATAGAAGATGATAGAAATAGATCCACTGAAAGATGATAGAAATCAATACTGTAGTATTGTGGAACTTGAAAGATCTCATGACAGAAATAGATAGTAGAAATAGGTCGTAGATCGACTGAAAGATCTCGAAGAGTTGATATATGTAACAGTTGGGAAATGGGGAAAGTTCGGTGCTGGGTTACCTTGGATTCAATCAAGACCAGAATGACCAGAGGTGTTCAGTCCCAGAAAAGCACCTGTTTCTGTTTGGATACTGTCTCCATCTAGTTGAGCAGCTAGCACTAATCTGGGTCAGCAATCTATGCTACTGAATTGGATCCACCAATTACAAGGAGCATGATGACAACGGCATTTTTGATGACGATCAAATGCATGATGGTAGTTGATGATAATAACAAGAGATTTGTTCAACCTAAGTCCATTTCTCAAAGCACATAAACCCATGTCAGCCAGGGCATGATGCAGCGGCAGGTGTTCTCAGACGGGTCTTCTGGGTCTTTGCTTCAAGCAGCTGTGAAAGAAAAGAGACACCTCTGTGCCTGGGCATTCCGCTGTTGAGATCATGGGTTTTGTGGACAGCCTTGTACCCAGCTTAGCCACTGGTGATTAACAGACCTCATCGATCATTAAGCAACCATTTATGGTTGGGATCATTCCGCCTGCTCCCCAGAATTTGCTTAATCCTGGGAGATTGACCGACCAACCTCACTACCCATTGAGTGATGAACCATGATTCAGCTGCAAAAGGACATCGATGGTATAATGAGATATAATGAGTTGTATTGTTTGAGCCATGCAAAATAATCAAACCATGAATAACCATTAAATTAGGACTTGGATGTTTCTCTGATCGGGGGACCCTTAAAATCAACCATGGATAATTCATAACAGGCTACGTGGGAATGATTTGGGGTCTCGAATTTGATAAATACATATGGGTGTTTCTCAAAATAGGGGACCCCCAAAATCATCCATTAATAATCATAAAAGTAAACCAACCATTTTTTGGGTACCCCTATTTTGAGAAACCACCATATAAATGCCCGTTTGCAGATCCAGAAGCATAGTGCATGGCTTTCCTGAGGCCGATAGGTCAGTTCACCATGCCCAAAAGACCGAGAATTTTGACCCATTGGCGAGCCATCAGTGCTGGGGATGCCTCCATGGCCAGATGGAGAAACTCAAAGCCATCTCTATCGTTGGCATTTCCTGAGTTGTTGGTTGTTGCTACCCTGAATGTTTCGTGCAAATCCCTGTATCTCTATGTCAGTCTATATCATATACAAAGAGAGAGAGAGAGAGAGAGAGTTAGCTGGTATATTTTGCTAAAATATACGGTAGTGTCAATGATTTTTTGACTTCTGTCTCTTTTGCAAACTGAGTGGACTGTTTTTCTATGTGTTTTCATTCAATCTATTACTGCTTCACACGTGCAACTATAGGCGTGCAACAGACATGTAGCGTTTTCTCCGATATTGACACACGCCCATCATATAGAGTCGGTGTTTTGTCACCAACATAAACACATTCAGAAAATCATGATACTACAACATACTGTATTGTTGAATTACATCATATATCACAACATACATACGTATATTTACACATATATGGCTGTGGGTCAAAACCCCGTGCCCCTGGTTCCCCATCATGAACCATTGTTTTCCCTATTGATACTACTTATTATCCCCCATTATTGGTTGCTTAATATTGACCCATAGCCACATGTGTGTGTGAGCACATGTTCCATCCGACCGTTTCACCAACCTCCACGGGGCGCGAATGTCACCCAGATGCCTCCCTGCTTCGAAGCGAAGAAGCCAAAGTGGCTGCCCGGACAGGCCAGAAAGTTCCCCGTGGCTGTTGTTGGTGTCGTTGGTGTCGTTGGTGGTGGTGCTGAGTACTTGTTATGTGCTGGTGAGTACTTGTTCATAGGGAATTATAAGAGTATCTACTGATCTACTAATTGTTAGCCAATGGTCAACATAGTGTTTGTTGCTGTTTCTGTTGTTGTTACCCCCATCAATGCTAAGAGCAGGACCCGACCAAAAGGGGAACCGAATAGGAAACTAATCTTCCAACCCTTATTTGGGAGGGTTCAGGTTTCCAGGAGAGTGGTTGCGAAGTGTGTCAGTTTTACTTGTCCCTTCTAACTTGCTGTGTAGTTTGTTGCTGCTTGCCTCTCGGATATTTCTTAGCTGTTTTTTGCAAGGTGACGGATGTTACCGTGTTTACTTGCTATTACTTGTTTTTGTTGTCGATTTGGCAGCAATTGTGGAGTGATGAACTGGGAATGTTGGCATTAAGCGGAACACTTCACAGAGCTTGATGTCCAATTCCAGTCATACATTTCCATCAATGCATGTGCTCTAAGATCCACCAAGAGTATCCCAACGTCACAAGGGATTTCGCTGAGCCATGCTAAGAGCCCATGCGTTCATGTGTAGTAAGTGGCTAATAATCACTGGTTGGGGGTTTGAATCATTTTGTCCCCAGTATTGACAAATGGGTTGATTGGTTGACTTGCGCATATTTTTTCATTGGAGCGGTTCAACCAACCATAGCAACCATTAACCACTGATAACCACTACAGTAATGGTCACTCACCATGGTTTTCAGGGGTGGTTCAACCACGAACCAGAGACCTATAGCAGAAGCATCTCCTGACAAACTTTGCTTTTCAGGCCGCCACGCGAGAAACCATGCGCGCCGCTCTTATGGCAGTCCTGAAGGTCGGGACCCTGTTGTGTGGATGATTGGTTATGGTTGGTAGCGGATGATTAGTGATGGTTGGTAGCGGATGATTAGTGATGGCTGGTGGCGCTTGATTGGTGATGGTTTGTGGAAAATACTGATGTATATAGTTAATAGTGGTTGAGTTGGTGTCAAATAGTCGTTAATCCTGGTCACTATTGGTCCATGAGACGAAAACTCAAGGCAGTCTCAAAAAACTATTGATTATTAATTGTCTATCATCAAATCCCAAACAAGAAGTCAACCACCAAAGACTCACTAGACATGGCGATTCTTGTGGGATCCGTAGTACCCCGTTTGATGGTTCATGTATATTCAAAAGGTAGATTGACCTTTGCCCCATGATCACTGCTATGGCTAAGATCTCCAACTGCTGGCTAAACCACGAGAGGAAAATGATGGTCAGCAGGAGAAATGAATCCCTGTTTCAGCCTCACAAAATCGGGAGGGTCACAGTGAGATACCCTAAGGATGCCTGGACATTTAGGCTGGGATAGTTAGTGATTTTGATTTTAGCGCATAGGGACACACGGGAATGTAGCAGTATGCCAAACGGTACCGTGCTATGAATCCGATGCTCCCAAAATCATGGTTGTTTTCATTTTATGAACTCATACCAGGTCGGATCTGCTCTTCTAATGAAGAATCACTGGCTATCAGAAACTCCCCAGCAGTCATCAATACATGTGTATGTGACGAAGCTCCAATTGGCTAACTATATCGGCAGCACTTGAACCAACAGCGGCCGTCTCAGTGAGTCCCCAACTGCACAGCGCGCAGTCGAGGCGCCGTTCCGCTTCCGAGTCAGCTGGATAAAGTGAGCCATTCCATCGATGGGCTTCAAGGCGCTGTTCATGGGGCAAGGCCAAAGAGTGAAATTCATCAGGTGTTTTTGTTTGAAAGGAAAATGATGATGTGATTGAATGTGACTTTATGTGATTGCATGTGATTGTATCAGCATTTTCGGTGTGTTCATAGGCTGGTTTATCAAGGGAACCAGCCTCATTTTATTTGTGCACTTGTGCCTGTGCCTGCAGCCTTTTTTAGTGCATGGTTGTGGTCCGACCAGGTTGGTTGAATGGTGAAAGTCAGTACAATTACTGGTGACCCTATGTCGTCATAAATAGATTTGTGCAAAGCCACGAATCCTGTGATTTTTGTCAATGCAACATGGGCAAGCATACGTATACACATTGGATTCGGGTGCAACAACTTGAAAAAGATACATGCATAAACTAAGCAGTTTCTGGGCTCAACCAGATTCAAACTCTGTGCATCCATGCATCGGGGGTAACCTGCAAGTGATTGGCAGAATCTCACAACCATTGTTGAAATTGCTAGTCATTGTCAACCATAGCAACATCAGGTGAACCACCAGGAACCAAGAACCCCAAACCACCAAGAGCCGCGATTGCAAGTAGAGTTACTAGCGTTTTAATCAGCAATTATCCATCATCATGCACCAATAGCAACCAACATTAATCATCAATTAGTCGTTGTTAACAACTATTGCCTATAGCCCTGAGTCATGATCACTATCCTCATGAACCATCAGTAAGCATCATTAAAGATGGTTTATCATCATGTAGCCCCTTTCACAATTAATGGATAATGATCTTTGGCCAGCATGAACCATTGATTGTTAAACTTTGTTTTGCATGATCAACCATCATTCACCATCATCAAGCGCATCATTCACCATTGCTATCGAACTAAGCAAGTATTAACCCACTATTCACATCCATCATGGGCCCATTATCAATAATCATTCTCAGCCATCACCAACCATTGTTAGCCATAAATAGCCATTATTCCAAAACCATTAGCCACCGATTCCCATCCATCATCGCCCACAGCACTAGTGACAGCTTCGAACTGTCGTTCGGCTCGAGGCAATGTCTCTTCAGTCGAGGTGATGCATGTGAAGATGGATGGTAGTGGCCACCTGGCCACCTTAGCTGGTCATGGTATGGCCCCACTACCAAGTGCTTAATGACGGTACCACAAATAGCTGGACGTTCACCATAAATACCTGGATTGTATTGGATAATCACCAGGAAGCATTGGTATACTCGTCAGTAAGAATTGGTATATATACACCATTGATAGCTAGATACTCACCAACAAGCATTGGGAATGTCAGGTTTCTTGATGGTTATTGGTGGAGCTGTTACTAATTAGATCAAACTTAGCTGGTGATGTACCGAGCTTAGGGGGCTTGCTGGATCTAGGGATCTCCCATTGTTCAACAGCTGCTACCATTGCCATAGGCTGAGGCTTTTCTTTCTAGCCTCCAGCGGTTGATGGGATCTTTACCACCTTGGCTGATTATCCGTAACCTGCCCAGTTCCCCCGTTGGGTTTCACCAGTTGTGCCCTTTTTGGGAATGTTCTTTGTAGATATGACTATGGGTGTGCCTCTCACTTTCACCTGGGATCGGTTGTCACACTTGATAAATGACAAGCCAAGTGATTGGGGGACCCCAAACAAACCAGACAAAACAGTACTGATTTTGTGTGTGTGGCTATCGGGCAATCGCATGGCTCAAACCATCACTCAATTCACGATCTTCTTGGGGATGGAAAATAGAAGGGCTGGCACAGACATCAACCAGCAAGGGAGGGTGGCCGCTGAACAAACATCATGCAAGTTTGTAGTTTGCAATTGTTTGCAACATCTTAACAACCTATGTGTCAAGAAGTCAACGTATGTTCATGGCATGGTCGCGTTTTGACACCCATAGCTATGTCCGCCTTCAATAGCTGGGTAGCGTTGAATCACAACAGCTGATCCCATACATATCTGGGCAATCCCGGGCCAGCATCCCCTAGATTCATATGGCTATGGGTCAATATTAATCAACCAATAATTGGGGATAATAACCAGTAATAATAGGGAAAACAATGGTTAATGATGGGGTTTTGACCCACAACCATATCGGTGCAAGGCGATACTCTGGAGCTCTTGAGCACCGTTGTATTCACCTTGACTGTCAGTGCTGCTGGGATGAGATCAACAGGTGGACGTGGATGGATTACCAGGTGGTGATCCCATTGGGCTATGGGTCAAGCTCTTAACCAACCAATAATGGGGTATAATAACCAACCATTTTAAAGGGAAAACTATGGTGTTAATGATAGGGGAACCAGGGGTACGGGGTTTTGACTCACAGCCAAATGGTGCTTCTCAAGCCTATAGGGGCTCCAAAAGTTATGGTTGGCTTGTTACTACGAAACCACCAATACTGGATGATGACTGGGAGCAACCCTACCACCCAATGAGAGATGGGTTATGATAACGCCAGCAGTTGGTGATGGACTGCAGTTGATCAATGGGGGATGGCGATCCAATACAGCTGGCTAGTAACTTTCCAACTACGAGTAAGTAATGTTCGATATGGGGATTACTCGTTACTGTTTACTCTTCATTAGACATAGATGGCGGGAAAATGTCCATTCCCAAGAAACCATCTATATATTATCTATTGCTTTGTTGGAATACTCAAGGGCATAGCCATGTCTTTGGGTGTCCGAACCAGTAGCTCATTATGAATATCACCAAAATTCATAGATGGCCATGTTAAAGCTGCTGGTGCTGGTTGGCAGCGAGGAGCATTTGTGCAATTGGATCGTGGGAATGGCCCCTTTCATGCCATGTCACGTTGGCCATGAGGAACCACCAATGAAACCCTTAGGTGTTGCTGTCATGAAAATTTGTTTGTCTTTGATTGTCCTTGTGAAAATCTGGCTGAACCACATGTGCTGTTTTGTATTCTCAGAATCAGCAGCCACATGGGAGCTACTTTGCAGTAATTCTATCTGAACCACATGGGAGCTACTGGTACAACCTCCAGTCATGTGCGATTGAGAATGCAGTATGTTGAGCACCAGCCAAGCCGACAAGACCGTGAGGGGCATTGTCAAAGTGCCTAGCTGTGGGTTGTTTCGTAGTGAACCACGGTTTATCCATCAGGTAGGAGTGGGGTGGTACCTCTGTGGTCAGTTCACCTTTTACCCCTGGTGTACCATGATTAACCATGGTTTCCGCTTTTAGTGTTGGTGCTTATGCCTGTTGAAATTGATGGTTCACTGCTTGACCCAACTTGCCATCCCTCGGATTCTTCGATGGAACTGGCGGATCACGAGGTCTGGATGTTGGTGGCCTTCAAGATCTTGAGCTCGTACTATCCGGTCCTCTACTCGCAACGTGCCTCGGAGTGTTTTCACCAAGCCTTCCATGGAAGGCTTGAAGCCAGGTCTTCCGGGCAAGTGTGGGGAGAGGCGCCCGGCTTGTCTCCTTACACATGTGGTTGAGCTTGGTGATGTCTGGTTGGCAAGAGATCACTTTCAAGATTACTAAGCTCTTTTGTTCTTGCACATGGTTCGTTGATAATGTTTGGTTGCTGATGCTCCCACAGTGGCTTGTATAAGCCAAGGCAGAAAGCAGGTGCGGAATGTGTATATGTTGGTGTACAATGACACCCAAATGTGGGATATCCATGCATCAGTAAACAGCCCTGATTTTACCAGTTCTACTGGGGTGATTCAACGTCTTAGGTGGTCGACTCTTCTGGATCTCTCGTGAACCATTCTGGACCACCAGTAGAATTGGCTGTTGTGGGTCAGAAGCCATTGTATCCTGACCATGAACTGACCATTCTTGTTGACTTTACCACTTCTGGGTTAATTACCCCCTAGCATTACTGCTCAAGCAACAAAAAAAGCAAGATATTAAGTGGATACCAATGTTTTATGAAATTCATGAATCATATAATGAAACGCTTGTCAACAGTCAATAGTGCTTGTAATATATTACAACCAAGAAAACCCACTATTGATATATAACATTTTATGAACCGGCTACAGGCCGAAGAAGGTGTAGTGACAGTCAGTGTTAAACACACTGAGTGGTACCAACAATCATCGGTTTTAGGGCTTAAACGGGCAACCATTTGCCATATGATTATGATAGTGACTAATGATGGTGATTATCCGTGGGTCATAAACTAGCTTTAGATGAAGTCATAAATCATAAACTTAGGATTTTCCATTGCCAGGTGAGTTTACCAAAGGGTAGCTGTTCGTTACGAAAGACCCATGGTGGTTCGCCACTCCATGGGTATCCCTGAGGCGAGTTGGAACATCTGGGCGCTGGTGACACGGCTGCCTGGGCAAAAGCTCTGAGGGACCGGAGCGGAGGGACCAGGGAGCCAGGTACAGCGCTGGGTGGTTTGGATTGGTGGGTGGATTGGTAGATGGGCAGATAATTGGTGCATGGTTGAATGATTTTCAAGAGCTGGTATATCTTTTTACCAAAACTGGTGGTTTCCTAGTTGTGGAGGATTTGTTACGATGCCATGGTGGTTCTCCCATAAACGATGTGATAATTTCGAGATGATGTGGGGATACCTGCAGGCAGGCATCTACCCAGAAGCAATTCCACCTTCCAGATGTTTCCTTTAAAGCCATTACCCACTTGACGTGACAGTTGTGCTGGTATACGCTCATGTGCTCGTGTCATCTACAATTACAGACTTGCAGACTCCTGCTGGATCAGGAGCAGTAGCATTATGGTTTGTTCCATGACTGTGGTGTGCCCAAGTTGCGAATGATTCCCCCGAGCAAAAATGTTACATACATGTTTGTTTTTTAAGCTTAGTTTCCCAATGAATTTCAATCGATTGTTAGCCATATCGGCTTCGTTACATCTCTGTTGGCAATGGGCATGTCGGTAAATATTGGTAGATCACTGTTCTTGTTGGAGATTGTTCCCCAATCCCACAAGGGAACAGACTAGTCTGGGTGTTGGGATGTTTGGGTATCACTTTTGAAGTTGGCACTGAAGGGCTTCCAGATGGTGTTTGTAAATGTCAATCCTGATTGTATATCATAATCATAACCTACTCTTAGTCTTTATCAAGTACTGTATCACGAACCAACATCAATTGATAATAGTTGCTGCTGTTGGTTGCTCGCTGACCATCATCACCCGGTACCAAGCAGCAAAAACCAATACCAACTATTGATTAGTATGTTCTCTACTCGCTAGAAGAGACTGTTCCGAACCATGGCCTTCGTGGCACCTACCAGTACTAGAGAGTGGTACCCATCTCAAGTGCACGCTGGCTGGTGGCACTTCAGGAGACCAGCTGGTTATCTCCTTACCAGCTGGTTGTATCCTGAACCAGGAAAATCTATCCTCAAAGCAGCTGGTCACATCCATCAGGAAAATCTCTCCTCGAGCTATCCTCCATCAGGATTCTTGAGCAGCTGGTCTTTCCACTTGATCAACCTACCATTCGCCTGGGGGGTACCACTCTGTCGATGGCAACCGGGGGGTACCATGGTCAGCTGGGCAGGACGTGAGTACATTGTGGCATCAGCTGAGTCTTGCTGCTTGGCGCAAGTTGGTCGGTGAGAGCACAGCATGAGGATTTACCAGAATTTACCAGATACATGTATACGTAGCACTATGTGCATGCTTATGTATGTCTGTAAATATATATATATATATATACATATGCATATGCAATCCTAAAATATGTAGCAATACATTTATGTTTAGATACATGTATATGAATTCATTCATTACTCTTTGGATAAATATATATGTATATATATATATACGAGCCATATCCATGTGGTGGTAGGATCGGCTGGATGCCCTAATGAAATGACCTCTGAATCAACTTCTGCATGGGGAGATGCTTCCAGAGCTGGAGCGGTTGGTGACTGTAAAAAGCATCTGCTTCGGCAAATAAACTGTTAATAATGGTGGTTGATATACAATGATTGATAGTGATTGATAGTGGCTAGTCGTGATTGGTAGTGGTTAAGGGTGGTGAATAGTGATAAATGGTGGCTAATAGCGGCCCTTAGTGGCGAAAAACTGCTCGAACGCTGGGGAGTGGCCCAATCCTGCTCAATAAACATCAGCTGTGCAAGTGCATGATTGACCAACCACTTGCACCGCGCTACATCAGTGGAGGTACAAAAACCCTCCGCCAACATCACCGAAACCAGCCATTTGGCGAATGAATGAAGGATTGGTGACCAATGGCTGCTGATGGTTGGTTGCTATCCTCTATCGAAAGGAACATAATTAAGATAATTGTATAAATATTCTTGAAAAATCAATCATCATCAACCATCACCAAACTTCATAGTCCATCACTAGCCATTTGCCATTATTGCTGCTGAGGCTTGCTTCTTGAAGGAAGAGCACGTCTTGGAAGTTCAAGGTGAGGCGGATCATGATGGGACCCGCATTTCAGTTGCAACCTGCAAGCCATGCTTTTCAGTGTTCAGAAGCTCTGGTTATAAGCTATGGTCAACAGCCATGGCTACCATTCGTGGATACAACTTATGATTCGAAGCTAGCTGCAATGCTTATTACAGTACTCCAAGTCAGGAATAGCTTGCAGTCACCATGGTTATGGACACACCTAGCACTGTCATGGGATCGAGGCTCATTCAAATTCCATCTATGGGGGTACCAGCAGTTGTGAACATCCCACAATCACAGAGGTTGTAGGACTTTGGATACTGGTGGATCCATATTACTCATCCATTCCCAGTCATACCAGAAATAGCTCGGATTTACCAAAAAAATACTATAAATAGATTTAATTTCCCCCAAGTGATTCCATAAATAGCTGGTGGTTCCATATTCATCAACCATACCATGACCTCTTCCGA
>VSDK01029651.1:139239-174317 GCA_009767595.1 Symbiodinium kawagutii | reverse complement strand
GGTCTCGATTCCTGGATGCACTTGCAGTTCCAGTGGTCTCTTGGCGTCAGCCGGGAGGCACTCCACGGTTTCCCCGAAGGGGTGAGCAGTGGAAAGATGGATAGCTGGTATGTCCGTCTTAAGATTTGTAGATGGTTAGCATGGATTGATGGATCTCCTAATATCTCCTACAGTAATTTCTCCCATTTTTCTTGGGAAGTCATGATACATCAGGGTGGTCATCTATCCCGAATACAAGCTGTGGCGGATAGCTGCTGGGAGTGGGATCTTTGACCGCAGTGATGCTTCACTGCTGCTGGCTGGGCATCAACTTGGCTTCTTCAGCTTGTGAATTCTTCTAAACATATGGCCATGGGTCAATATTAACCAACCAATAATGGGGGATAATCACCAACCATTATAGGGAAAAGAATAGTTAATGATGGGGAACCAGGGGTACGGGATTTTGACTCACTACCATATTCGTTTTCTCATGTTTTCTCTATTCTTTGTCATGGTTGGTTGATTGACGAGCATACCTTTAACCGGCGTTCTCATACGGATTGTAACGACCAACCCGTAATGATCATTATTGACTTATTAACCATGTTAACAACATCTTATCAAGAATTCTTAACTGCACTAAGAGCCACAAAGAAACCATGCCTCTAAGCATCCACCAATCAAGCCACAACTCCAACCAGCAACGCTTCCAACGGTGGACCACTAGGGCTCGAGTGGAACCACCGTTGCAGGTTGGCCTTGAGGATCATTGCCTCTCTAGCGATCGTCCCTGCCTCTTGGCGGAGCTATGAAAGTACAGCTGGTTGTGGGTCAAGCGGCAAGCAGTTCACCATCAATGACCTTTGCGGAACAATACCCAACAATTTTATTGGGAAAACACTGGTTACATGGTCACATGGTACCCATAGCCCCATAGCCAAGTTTGAAGCAAACTGATGGTCTTTGATGATCTTTCATCAAAGATCATCAAAGATCATCAAAGATCATCAAAGATCATCAAAGATCATCAAAGATCATCTAGAGCTTATGGTTTCCCTTCTCACGGATGATGTTAGGGTTTCGCATCGCCACTACTTGATGATCGACCTCTTGTGGTATGGTTCCCAAATGTGGAACTCTTGTGGTATGGTTCCCACCTGTGGAACACTAGCACCAGCCAACTATTGCATGCTTGGTTTCTTCATTCCTGTACTGAAACATACTCAAACAACAACCCTTATGGTATTTTCCCCTTGCCTTTTTTGTTTTTATTTTGGTTGTATATGTTTGCGGTATCTCACGTTTAGTTGTTGATAGCCAAGACCGATATAGCACAGGCCAAGCAACAGTTGCCGCATGAGCTGCCTTCTCAAACATCTGAACCACTGGTTCTTAAAAACTGTTCCCCTCGGTTGCTTTTCTTGGAGATATATCAAGGCCATTCAAGGCCATTCTAGCTCACGATCATCAAGGTTCTCCCCTTCCCCCAGAACTTTCTAGGATAATGTTTCAGAATCCCAACTATCGATGGTGGGCGATGGTGGTCAATAGCCATCCTTGAATGATTGCCAGCCGGTGAGGTAGCCGGGTAAGTGTTCGAAGAATTCATGACATGGCAGCAGTTTGACCAACCACAATGGACATGGCTTACCAAGTATCGAGAAGATGGCTGAGTGAAAATCCCGACAAAGATGCCGAATCTGTTGTGTTTTGACCCGCAACCATCCATATTTTGTATGCAACATATATTCACAGACTAGACGGATAGATGACATGTATATGGCTGTTTCTCAAAATAGGGGGACCCCCAAATCATCCTGTCTCATAGTCATTTACAAAAAGAAACCAGCCATTTTAGGGGTCCCCCATTTTGACAAACCATCATATACACCTGGAGCTACATCTTTAGCTGACTATGGTGTGACTACCTCCATGCTCCAGGGCCTGTTGAACCAAGCGCGGTTTGTGATGATGACGCTGCATGACTGCCCAGTACTCCTAAAAATCCTTAACGAAGACTATATTTCCATTGTTGCACTAACCAGTACCCTCAAAAATCATTCGCCAAGATTACCCACCATGGTCACCAGCATTCATTTGTCCTGCTTGGCCGCTTCCACATTGGGTGCTGCTCAGGTGATTTTATGCCCCTTGCATTGGACACAGCCCACAGTATCCAATGGCGAAATCTTCTCACGCTTGAACTTCGCGGTGAACGAAAATCGACCTTTTGTGCCTAGCCATTGGAAGGCTGAGGTTGGAATGCCCAAGGGACAGTTCATTGTTAACCAATGGTTTGGAATGGTAATATATATTTCTATCTATGGACATTATTTATGGAATGACCGTTAGTCAAGAGTTCTACAATTGATCATTAGGTAATGGTTCATAGTGATTGACCGATTGATGGTTGGCAAATGTTGGACAAGAAATCATTGGATATTGGCATGTCAGCAACACATATTTATTTTCATCTTTGAGATTCTAGATCACTGATGGCAGAAGACTTTCCAACTTTAAAGATCATCCAGAATCTTTTTGAATCTATCTATATGAATCTATGGGATCTTCCAGCATATCAACCGATTGGAGTTGGACCAGCTCCGCTTTGAGGTGTTGTGGATTCACGTGGGGGTGGTGTGGGCAGTGACGCTCCTGACTACTAGCCCCTTGGTGGCAGCCATGAGTAAGTGGTGGAGCGATTCGGAGCCAGGCATATCCCTATATCCCTTGAAAGGTGGATGGATTTGGAGATAGCAGGAGCGACTAAATGGATTCAAATGGTAGATGAGTAAACCACCTTCGAAATGGCTTCGTCATTCGGGAGTTCGAGCCGTTATTTCTCTAACAATACATGTGGGGTCAAGATGAGACGAGTGGGTATAGTATATGAGGGTATATAGCTCCTGACCAGAAGACATATTCATATAAGCACCGATAACATGTATGTTCGTATGATTACTTGGTTGCAAACAAGGAAAGAGCATAACGCAGGTTAATTTAGGTGCAATTTGCCTAGAGATATCACCCACTACAAGCTGATCGATCGATACTGTCATATGACAGTCATTGCGGCCCTGGATGATCGATTGTCAGGTGATGAAACCTGCTGTTCCTATTCATGATTGGATGGATACTGAAGGGGTGCTTGAATGGCTTGCAAAGCCTTGCAACAATACATATAGTGACCCTAAACCTTGGTATCATTGTTCACAACCCATTGAATTCCAGCTTCTACTAGACTGGGTCTGAGGGCCAGGGGGGTTGAAACATTTCTATGAATTTGCTGAAGATGTGAGTTGCATTTGCTTCACTTGCTGATGGAAGTGGTTGAACATCAAAATCGTAAATATTCGATTCGTTGATTGGCTTGTTGAACCTGCCACTTGGACATATCAGATTCATTGGCGGAATCGGTTCAAGAGGAATTTCTTCACAATGTTGCTTGCAAGCTGTTTCTTACAAGGGTCCACAGCCATGAGGCTAAGTGCAGCAATATATTCCTTTGCAACTCTCCGTGTCTCCAACAGTCAGTGGATGGGGACGAAAGATACGGATCTAAGAACGTATTGTGAAGTGTTACAGCGTATGGCCAGCAAAAAGAATCCCAGATAATCCTCAAATTGATCATGTGGCTAGCAGGGAACTATTTAGCATTTTGCAGGGAGGTCCACGATGTTTCTGCCCAAATGTTCAACGCCCATATGTTTGGTGCCAGCAGTGATTTCTTGTTTTTTGATCCTCTAAACGACCAGTATAGACCAGCATGCAATCTTGATTTGACCACCATACAATTCGATACATAGCCATCATGTAACCATTACGCAAGCATTTTCTTCGATACGATTTCTGGCCACCATATGATCGTGAATTACACTTGGCCACCATTGGGCCACCATACAGCGATTATCAAACTGCCGTACACTGGCATACAACTAGAATGAAATATAACCAGCCACGTGGTTTCTGAGACCCCAGGAACGTTGCAAACGGCCATGAAGAATTTCATGCCCGTACGTTATCGCTGGCTCCGGCGCATGCCTTTTCCACAATGTACCACGGTGCTGGCGGTTTGGCAGAAGCGCATCCCTGGGCTCATTGGGTGCATCCCAAAACGACGATGTGAAGGAAACTCACCAATTTTGGGATGTATGGAGTACTGTTTTCATACAAATCGAAAAATATCGATGGATAGATGGATAGAAAGCCAGATGCATGGATGGAAGAGTGATAAGTAGACAGATAGATAGATACAAAGATAGATAGATAGATAGATATCTAGATAGATAGGTAGATAGATAGATACAAAGATAGATAAATACAAAGATAGATAGAATGACAGGTATGTAAGCAGCCGGTTCACGCCCCGTTTGCACGGAGATTGTCACAGTACAGAGCTAGGGGTGTCGTCAGGCAGTGTCTGCAGGTCGTTGTTTCGACCTTTTGGTTATTGAGATGTTCAATTTCTCAGCCATCGGAAAGAATATGCTGGTGTGTCAAAAGCTGTAAGCGTTCACAACTGAAATTTCTTTGGTGGTTGCGATGGTCCCATGACCCAACTACCCTGTGGGGTTGCTGCTTGAAGCGATTCAACTCCGCATCTTGGTCAGCTTGTTTTGTCATGCTCATGCCGTGTCACAGCATCCTGTGTAGCAGCTACTGAGGAGCACTTGAGCATTTCTGAGCATTGTGACATCAGGTGTTCGTGACCTTTGAGCATTGAAAATTGTGTGGAATAGTTCATGGATTATCGTTAATTAGGGTTGTTGTTGTTGTTGCTGCTGGTGTTGTTCTTGTTGTAGTTGTAGTTGTAGTTGTTGTAGTTGTTGTAGTTGTAGTAATTGTAGTTGTTGTTGTTGTTGTTGTTGTTGTTGTTGTTGCTGTTGTTGTTGTTGTGGTTGTTGTTGTAGAGTGGTGGTGGTGGTGGTGGTTGTGGTGGTGGTGGTGGTCGTGAGGTTTTGGGCTGCTCACCTTGTTGCCGAGGTGGAAGGCATTCCGGAAAACATGTGCTCCGACCTTTGTCACTGGGACGAGCGGGAGCCGAATCTGTGTCTTCAGCGGGAGCTCGTTTCCATCCGGTTCGAAACGGGCGTTACCCAAGGAGTTGAACCCAAAGATGGGAAGTTGGGGACGTTTTCAATTCTGAAATTTGGTGTTCAACAAGGCTCAAGATGGTTGTAATGGCTAGGCTATTATCATCTGTAAAACCATGGGATTACATACGGGATCATTTGGCGTTCAATAAGTCAACAAGGCTCGAGATGGTGGATATGGTTTGGTCGTGTTGTTTGATTCACACCAGAAGTTGCAGTAAACATGTGTGGCTTTCCAAGAGATCATCAGGGTACCGGCTTGGATGTTTCAATGGGACACAACCACACAGCAACCAAATGTATCCGAGTATAACCCTGGTTTGTGAGCCCAAACGTTCCCGGGGTTCACCACGCCTAGTACCCGCTTGGTGGCGGACAACTGTGGTTGCTGGTAGCATGTCACCGGCCTTTCAGGTCTCCACTCCTACTTTGCCAATCTCTTTGGTGAAAACGCTGTGGCACGAAGTGGGGGGACCAGCTGGGGACCTGGGGGAGCTGTCTCATGGTCCAGCTGGAGGAATTGCCGTCTAGCAAGTGTATGAGCAACATGAAATGGATGGAATGAGAGCCATATATGTGATGATGATATATGATAATGCGATAGATGGGGATCTCACTGATATCAACCACAACTGTTTGAAGCCTTGTTGGCTGGTATATGGAATTGCCTTCGCTTGCCAATGTGTTCAGCCATATCTTTTGAAGTTGCCATCGATGTTTCTTGAAGCTCGGGGTCGTGCACCGACAGAAAGTGGTGATTCAAAAACATGCAAGTGAGACTGGACCTCACCGCAGTATTGCTGTTGAGTGTGCACCACATGGATTGTATCATTGATCATAGTGCCTCGACGGATTCCATGAGAAACGCTCAAGGTTGTCAAATCTTTCCACGACACACGTTGTGTGTTGAGGGTGAATTGTCAAAGGTCCTGGAGGTCTTCCAAAGTTCAATGCCATAAAAAATTCTGGAGTGATGATCCATGGATTTTGATGCAATCATTCAAGTTTCCTTGTTAGCTTGTATATGGAACCCCCAGCTTGGTCGCAGGTGTAAAGCTACTAGCCAACAGTGTTTCTATGGAAGAGTTGAATCCCTGCTTACCAGCTGGTTGAAGTCGAATCAAGCAGCCCAGCTTAGCTGACATGTTTTTGGAATGGTTCTACCACAAGGGTCGAGCAGATTCAAAAGGTGCGCCAAGATCCATGGTGCTTCATGACCGCTGGGGTCAAGATAGACCGACCAACAGGGCACTTGCCATGGCAGGTTACGTGGTGCGCAATACAAAGTTGTTGCAGAGGAAGTTGGAGAGGTTGGCTCAGTCGAGTTTCACTGATGTTGATCTGGCAGGAAGTCAAGTCGTCAGTATATCGTTTGGTAAACTAACCTGGAAGGGGAAATCCACCCTAGATAGATGGTTTACCGATTCCAAAGAATCAGTTGGAACTTCTGGGCTAGTACTGGAGGGTCTGATGAATACTGGTGCTGTAGCCACCAATGATAAAGACACACTCAGAATTCATGACGGAGGATTCGTTCGGTTGGTTGCCTTAGCTCAGTTTTTCCCACTGCTCCACTAGCACTGCTTAAGAGGCTGGCACAGATACATCTTCACGGCGATTGGGTCAAGAATATGATGTGATGATTGTCCAAAGAGAGAGAACACATCACTTAAGGAAAGACCCAGGTTCGTTGTACTACAACCATGGAATGCTCCGATGATGATCATTGCGCACATCCTCGTTGTCAATGGCCACTGCTCTTCCATGTGCCTCATGTATTTTTGCTCACCAATGGGTGTGTATCCTTGAAATCCGCACATTTCCTGTGGAAGTCTCACCACTACGGGCCCTCATGCATCACCTGGAATGGCAAATCAACCTGGGAAGCAGCCAAATTTATTGGGGCCAACACTCATCAGGAATATCGAAGTCATAGTTGATGATTGGTGTCAGTGTGAACCATGCTTGGCATCATTCTTGATGATGATTGTTATCATGCTTGATGATCGCCATTGATTGTTAAGACTAGTTCTACAATCAAAGCTGTTTCTTGGGCTTGGGGCTGCTATTCCATGCTTTCCATGATGGGTCCCTACTAAGCTGAAAAAAGCAATCACCAACGTGATGCTGTGGGGAGTGCACTATTAATTTCATAGTGTTATTCAATGTTACTCATCTCATGTTGCAGTCATTGATAATTGTTAGTCATGAGTCATGAGTCATGATGACGATGAGACGAAGCACATGATAATATGATGAGACCGAGCAGTAGAGTGTCCCTGGCAACCTGCCCTGGCATCCTTCAGCATTCAGGGCTTCAACCAGCCCACCGTTGATGGCACGCCCAGCTCCAGGCTGCGGAAGGCTCAGAGGGCCTTGGACAAAGCTGTGGCCAGGCGTGGAGCCAAACTGCCAGTGGAAAACAGGGCACAGTTGCTGCTAGATGGCTAGCAGTTGATGCTCAGTGGATACTAATTAACACTTGCCAACGTAGTTACGTCAGCAGACAAAATTGCACCAAAGTGCAAGAAAGTACCATTTTGTTAGGCCATAAAGCAGCCGGAAGTCACCCACCAGGTGCTGCTGGATCCAGATCCAACCCTGTGTTGGTTCCGCTCCAGGAGTGAAGCGGAAAGTGATGCCAGCTCTCCTTTGGTGCAGTGGCTGGGTGGAGCTGCGACGGCTGGGAGTTGAAAGTGGCCAGGGTGTACCAACCAACCACGAGTTGGTGGTGTTAATGCTGGTTTAGATGGTTATTTGTAGGATTTTATCGGGGATAATAATCAACAAGCATCATCAAAACAACAAACTGGTTGGTGGTTTGATTGACATGTTTGACCGTCCCCAATATTTGGGGTGAATCAGAAAAGGAGCAAAGAGGAATGGTTGATTTTAAGTGACATGTGACATGTGTGATATTTTTTTGCATGGATTGTAACCAACTACCAGAACCAGTGTGGGTGGGTTTTGACTGATAACAGCGCGGAATTGTGTAACAAGTATCAATGATGAATCATAAACACCATCCAGTTTGATTTGTGGGTGTACCGAAACCATGTAATTGTAATGAGCCACTTATATCTACTTGTGAGCCAAGAAGTTCTCCAAGTGTGAAATAAACTTACCTGTGTAGTGGGGTCCCTGATGGTTGCATGGTGATGATCATATTCTCGAAGCGGGAATGGGAGGTATGTGGGAAGCCAGGACCTGTAAAGCCATACGAGGGCGTCAAGCAATCCCAAACACCCCAACATTTCGTGAGCGAACATGCCAGCAATGGCCATTGGGTTGTTTATTTCAGAGCTTTACAAACAGCATTTGTCGTGCCGGACGGGTGCATTGTGAAGAGTCTCATGATTCGGCCTCATTTGTAGAGTAGAGCATATGCCGTAAGATTCGTTGACGAAAGATGATGAGCGGTTCTGTGACCCTCCTCAGGAATTGTCAGGTAGGTACATGTGTCATTCTGGATAGTGATACCCCAGAAGCGCCCATGACTTTGGGTGATAGGGAAGTAGTACTGTCTTCATTCTGCATGGTTGCCGAAGTCAAGTAACCGCAATTTCACAATCTCAAACCAACAAAAATCGTGGATAACAACCAACAACAATGGTCAAGCAACAATAATAGTCATGAATTGTTGTGAGTTATTAAAAAACAACCCAACAATAATAGTCATTCATACCCACAATGGTCAACCGACAATAATGATTGTCACTAATACCATAAACGTTCAATGGTCAGCCATTCAACCAACAATGATTGTCATCAATAGTCACAACAATACTAGTCATTCAATGTCATTTACCAGTCATTCATTGTCATTAGTTGGTTGAATGACTGACCATTGGGAACCCATGGGATGACGATCATTATTGATTAACAATCATGAAACCAGTCATTCAATGCCACACCCCAACTTTATCACCTGAATCTCCGGGGAACCCATGGGAGTTCCCCATGTTTTTGTTGCTCGGCTGCTCAGGTTCCGTTTGGAGTCCGTGAAGGACATCAAGGAGCCGGGGCCCCGCGCTGCGGCCCCCGAACAGGGAAGCAACGGGAGATCCTTCAGGAGCAAAGACCTGGCATTTTTTTGGGGTTGAAAGCTATCCAACCAGGTGCTGAAAGCTTCACATGGCAGATTGGTTCTTGGGTCTACTTGATAGATTTCGAATAGAAAACTTTGCCATAACCTGGATGTTGAAAGATTATTGCTGTTTTTTTGCAGGGTAGAAGCCTTGATTCTGGGTTGATTGCTACTCTGAGTGTTTCTTTGGGAGGTTGCAAGCTACGTGTTGTGTGTCTCTGTGCGTGTACGGCCTCGGGATTCTTGGTTTTCAAGCAACGGAACATGCTAGAACTGATGTTGCTGATTCAAGAAGCTTCTGGCACCCAGCTTATCCCTTGAAGGCATTGTCATGGCTCACAAATTGCCACTTCTCCACAAATATACAACAACAGGAACGACCAATAACGACAACAAGAACAAGAACAAGAACAACAACAACAACAACAACAGCAACAGCAACAGCAACAGCAACAGCAACAGCAACAGCAACAGCAACAGCAACAGCAACAGCAACAGCAACAGCAGCAACAACAACAGCAACAGCAACAGCAACAGCAACAGCAACAGCAGCAACAACAACAACAACAGCAACAGCAACAGCAACAGCAGCAACAACAACAACAGCAACAACAACAACAACAACAACAACAGCAACAACAACAACAACAACAGCAACAGCAACAGCAAAAGCAACAGCAACAGCAACAACAACAACAACACCAACAGCAACAACAACAACAGCAGCAGCAACAGCAACAGCAACGCAAATACCACCACCCACCACCGCCACAACCACTAGAACAAGAACAACAAGGGGAGAATCGGTGACTCACATATTGAACTGCTCAGGTGTCGTTGTGACTTGACTAGCAGCGACGAGTGAATGGAAGTCAGATATCTCGTGGTATACCAATGGTTACATGTAGAAATCTTCTGACAAGGCGCTGATGAGTTTGATGAGTGTGTTTCAACATGATTTGATCATTTCTTGTCCGCGTCCATCCCTGCAACTGGAATGATCATGCTTTTTCAAAGCAGTGACCCTCTGCCATATCCTAATACTGTAAACCTCTTCATAACTTTGTCAATCACTTCTACCAGCTGTGTTCGTCTCATTTCTAGTCAGCGTTATGTATCATTACTGAAATGTGATATTCTTCATCTACTGACATCCATTTCATCATCATACTTCCACCTGAGTGACATATAATATATATATATATATATCATATTTATAGTATATATTTATATAAATATATCCATCTACTGACATTCGTCACATTTCCCTGACCTCCATTTGCAGCAGGCAGGGGGTCTCTAACTTGGTCCGACTGATCGATTCAGGAGGAAGTGGCTGCTGAGCGCATCCGTTTGGGCCGCTTGTCCCACGCCTTGGATCCAGACGTATCTTGGATTGTGAATTGGTGCAGGGGTTCCCGTATTTGTGGTTGGTTTGGTGAGGTTGGGTATGGTAGTTAGTTGGTTGCTAAGGCTCGTTGCTTGAGGTTGGTTGGTCAAGGTTCGTTGGTTAAGGTTCGTTGGGTAAGCTTGATTGGTTGGTTATATCAATGAGTTGGGTGGTTGACTATTAGCAACCGGAGACGGCCCACCAGCAGGGTGTCACATGTCTCAAAACCTTTTCCAGCTGATATAGGGCCATTCAATGTGTGAGTTTCTGTTCCAATGACCTGGTATTTTGTAACGAGGCACGTTTAAGCGTTGGATCCTGGGATGCCATGGGGCATGGCGACACCCAAGGACTGCCCACCTGTAACCAGTCCCCTGCACCGTGCCCGGTTCAGCCGCCACGAGGTGTGCACGAGCACGGGCTTCGTGACGTTCAAAACGCGCTTGGACATGCGCTTGGAGCTTCGGCGTCCCAACGGAAGCGGTACCCAAGCAACGTTGGTGGTTTGAATGGTGGTTTGATTGGTTTTTCATAAGGGTTATGACCACTAATAATGGTTAATTTATGATTGAAAAAAACACTAGTTGGTGGTTTTGATGGTGGCTTTACGATGCTCGAATGGTGGTGGTTGGAATGCATTGGACACCAGTGGTATTGGTGAAAAAAGCTACTAGTTCGTGAGGTATTGGTGAAACCACTACTTCATAAGGTATTGGTGAAAAAACTAGTAGTTGGTGGTTTTAGACGTGTTTGCGGGACATGGTACCAGTATCTAATCATGATGGTGTGTCTATTGGATTCATGGGAACCGGTGCCCTTTCACGAATCAAGAAAGGTATACCCATAGATGGAGCTGCCGATAAACCAAGACCAGTTCGCACCGTTGACTGCAATGAATGGGGATACTCACTGGGGGATAGCCGGGATAGCCACCAGTCATGATCTACCTGCCCAGGAACAGGAACCCAGGTGATGGTTGGTGATGGGCATTTCTTGAGGTGCGTTTCCCAATCCATGGCCCCAACGCCCGGGCCAAAGCACTAGCCCTGAGGCAGCGCGAGAACAGCTGGGAACTGATTCCTTCGCTCTGCAACTGCGCTCCGCGCCAGACGTCAACGATGTGCTCTATGTGCCACGGGCTGGAGATTTACTGTCGGAACTACTAATTTTCCAATGTGGAAAAAAGTTTGGGGGCAGGGGGGTTGAAACTTATATATTGAAACCGCCAACTACTCGTACGTTGAAGTTGAAGATTCCAAGGTGAAACATATTCGGTGATAATTTCTCCAGAAACTTCGGAGAAGGGGGTGTCCTTTTTGGGACCAATGCTCTGGTGATTTTTGGGACCAAAATCTCACGTTTGGTTGCTGGGTGACTTCGATTGAAATGTCCCTCCATGGCCTCAGTCGCAATATTTGCCCAGGCACTGTTGAGGAATCTGTTGAATTTGACTTCGGGACATCAGTTCTTCTGGACAGTCCCATGTCTAAACCAGAAATCAAACAGATTGATTTTGTTGTAGAGAATGGTCCCCAATTGTTGCTTTCCAAAGGTGAACCAATACAAATACGCTTATTCTACAAGCATGTCTCCACATCCAAAAGCAATCTTGGACCAGTGTCATGGGTTTTCTGACAGTTGTGTTCTGACTTGATACTTGTACTCTCCTCAATTCCCCATCATCAAACCTTTCCATCCACCTGTCATTTGAAGTCTGAATTGGATGCCGATATTCTGTTTGCATAATCCCTGTCCATTCCGTCAAAGCCAACGTTCAGAAGTTCCAGAATTTAATGTAAATATAGACATATTCAAAGTTGTTATGCACACATACATGCATGCATGCATTCATACGTACACGTAATGTAGATTCAGAAAATCAAACACATGCATAACATATATATTCAAATGTGCATATGTACATACAAAGATATGTATTTACGTATTTATTTAGATATAGAGAGAGAGAGAGATGCATGTCATATGTACCATGTGTTCTTTAATTCATATGCATCTGCAGCGGTTGAAATCACCACAGCAGCCCTGTTCCACCAGCAACTCAGCTGCGCCCCTGCACCTTGGCAGGATAGCCTTATCCTGCGGCCCAGCTACATGCAGCAACGTTTGGGATATCTCAGTGTGCCTTGGATGTGTACATTGAACTTTGCTAATCTCGTTGGTGGTTTGATTGACATTGTTTATTTTCCCTAGTGATAATTAACAAATGGTTGGTTGGCTAACATTTTTCATGGGGGTTCAAACCACCAACCAGTAATAGCGGTTGTTAAATGATTTGGTAATTTAGCAACTAGTGGTGCTGATTTGGCACTATTCCGTTTATCCAGCCATTGCTGGCTAAACAACTGCTATTACTGCTGATAAGGGCCTAGGTTATTAGCAATGTTGATTAACCATAGTAATGGCATATGATCATATAATGTTGAAAGTTTGATCATGCTTTCAAATGGGGAATCATGATCAATCATGAATATTGCTAGAAGTGACGAATTCTGGGTGGTCACGGCTGATAGTAGACGCTAATGGTTGATCATGAATTACCAATGATTTATGATAATTGATGTTCGCTAGATGGTTCCAAACGGTCTTTTTGAGTACTGCGTAATGCATAGCACTAACTATACAACAATTAATAATAGCGGTTCAGTAGTCAATAGTTGAGAGAGCTTCACGATCTAAGAGTGTATAAACATGTTGATGGCTCATAGTCACAAGTATATGTAAGTATATGTCAAAAACAATCTAAGGTTTACGCATCTATTGAGCTGTCACGCACCAACGACACCAACCTATTCATCTCAGCCCATTCACTGAGCACCCCCAAGTCTCCTGGCTGGTGAACTCTGGTAAATCGAACAGAAATGGGAATGTCAGCTACGATGCTATGCTGTTGTTAAATAATTTCCACGGCAATTGCTACTATTTTTGACCATCATTGACCATCAACCATCCAATACGAGGTTACGAGGTCTATCCAACAGCCTGACAACAAGAAGATCTGGTCTGCAAATGAGGACCTCAAGAGAAACTGTTCCTGGCAACGGCTGCGGTTAGGAAGCTTTGCAAATGATTTTTCTTAGATAAGATCTCTAAGTCTAATCACCATGACTCACCCAACATCCAACTCATGATTATTCCTGGTTGATTTTTTGCACTCGCTAAAATAAACATATATAGTTTTGCTGAGTTAACGGAGATGTTGGCTGCTCTTCCCCATTGGTTCGCTTATATTACCCTGTTCAATGATGCTACTGGTCGAGGTATTTTGCGTCTTCGTGGCCTTTCTCCCAGCAGTCCCTTGGCAGACCAGCAAATGGTCCATCGAACAGAAGCAACAACAGGATAGGATAAGTCCTTCAATATGTGGTTGAAAGGTTGTAGGGATCAAGAAGTAAGGGTGATAAACAGTGAACGATGATGCCAGGTAAACGGTTGCAGGTATCAGCAGCAGTAAGAGTGATAAAAGGTGAATTATGGACGATCAGATTACCCTGCTGATTGCCTTGCGTGTCAGCTGGGCTGGTAGTTTAACGTGTGGGATGATACGATGGGAGCTTCGCAACCAGGATTGGACCAGTTCGCAAGGGGGATCCTCGGTTCTAGCGTGTTTCAACCTATCACAGATTGGTTGCTCATCATTCTGGGATGCGATATTTCTTTTATTTTCTTTCTGGATCAGCCGAAGGGTCGACAGACATCAAAAGCATGTAACAGTTCGAAGTTGCTACAACTAAACTTTTTCCCAACTGAAGCTGCCAAGATGGGAGTGGGACAAAATCCTAAGCGGCATCGCTCAGCTGAGCGCACTCCGCCCTGGCCAGTCCCATGGATGAAGCCCTGTATATCTCCTATTGGTTGGCAGCCAAGCCAAAACAAACTACCGCTGTGGGCGGTCAAACAATTCGTACCCAGCACTTGTTGAATCACTTTGGTTTTTAGTGGGCAAATGGGTCGAAGAATGGACACCCAGCACTCGTAAAATCATCACTATAGTACGTTTTCAGTAGATATGATTCGTGTACCTCAATATTTGCTGCATCATTAATACTTACCTCGAAAAAATATCACCAACTTTTTGGGCTACATGACCTGGATTGATTTTGATCCACTAGGTCCTGGGGTACATGATGGACTCGATGGCACCGGCCACCGGTGGCCTCAGGTGGTCTTTGTGTCCACCCTGCTGAGCCTCAAATCCTGGGAACATATCTTCCCTGTGATCCACCGGTGCCTTGACATCACTCCGAGGTGAATCAGCATGGCTCATATCGTTTCATAATGTTTCAAGACTTCAAGATTCATTACACAATGATGAGACATCAAGGTTTTAGGGAACACAAAATGAAGAATCACGAACATATGTACGAGTGCATTGTGGACCTGATTACATATGCATGTGACGTACCGCAATGTACAGTGTTGGATGGTTTTTTCAACATGCCCAGTGGAGCCTTCTTGGTGTGTCGGGACTCGACCCCGGCGCTGCTCGTGGTTCAGGTGGCGGGAGTCCATGCCCATCGTGGTTGAGATGCCACTGGACGCGATGGTATCGACCCGTCCCAACCATCGGTGGTTCAGAGGGTGGATGGTCCATGATGATTGCGGCTGAGAGTGGTTGGTTAAGCTATTGTGATGAGGGTTGGGAGGGTTAAGGAAATCACAATGATGATAGCGACTGATAGTGAGGTGGAACTCCAACCAAGTACGCGCTGGTACCAATTGTGGGCGGGTGCCAATTTCGCTGGGTCCGTTTATAGTAAAAACGACCATGATGGAAACCCCTCTTTTGACATGCGGATCCACCACATTAGCAAATCAGTCGGATCTCTTTGAGAATTGGATGATTGCTGACACTACTTGCTAAGAAGAGCCTTGCAGAGCTCTGTTGGCTGACTGGATTTGCGAAAGCTCCACGGCTCAAAATGGATGAGAACTTCATTGCCACTACTCGAGTCAGCAACAGCTGGGGATATGACTGGGATGTGCATGGTGAGGACTGTTGGAACTAAGACCAAGTTCAACATGTTACCAACACTGGCTGGGGTATAAAGGTGATGCTGCGCGATCAGTAGCTGTAGCTCCCCTGTCGCAACTGTTCCGGAAGCCAGCGAATTCAGAGGGACTGAACTAACCCTCCAAGTTTCAGAAGTTGGGATGAAGCTTAGGCTAAAAGCATCAAAAACGAAACTGCCAACCAAAGTGTCCCCGAGGAGGGACAGTTTACAATGAACTCCGCTGGCTGCTACGTCACTACCTTTGCACATCTTTGCACCTATGTCAACTTGTGTCCTAAACTTCACCAATCATAACCAATCAGAAACAATACAAAAGCATCAAAATAACATAAAAATAACATGAAAAATTACATGTTGAAGGCGAATGCAAACTTTCCAAGATCACTCGGTGAAAATTGCCAGCTGATTGGTGGTTTCATGTGACCAATTAGCACCATCCCGGTGGCTTGGCACCCGGCTTCCGGAGATCTAACAGTGGCTGTTATTAGAAGTTGTGGCTATATGTGGCTATTAGCCTCACACTCCCTCATAGAATCTGAAGTTGTGGCTGTTATTATCCATTATGATGGTTATTAGATGTTATTAGCTATGATAGTTAGTCATTGACATCAATTAACTATCCATGAACATCCGTCATCATGAGCCAAAATCAATCATCATGCTGTTCATCAGCTGAACCCTGCGGTTCACCAGGTTGGAAGGCGTGCTGGCCACGCTGAGTTTGAAGGTGATGCTGGCCTTCATTCCAAACATCCTCTTGACACCTGGCGTGACGGCGTTGATGGCAGCTGATGACTGTTGGTGATAGTGGCTATGGGTCAATCTTAATCAACCAACTAATTGGGGATTTGCACCAACAAACTATAGGGAAAACAATGGTTAATGATAGGGGAACCAGGGGTACAGGGTTTTGACCCACAGCCATAGTGACTAATTAAGCATGTTCAATGATGATATCGTGATCAATACCATGGCTAGTGGTGGATAATATACATAATATAATGGTTCATCGTGAAAGTTAGTGGTGGATACTGGTTGATCATGACTGGTGGTAATTACCATGAAGCCTTCTCGGGCAGTCTGAAAAACTCGCTGCCAATGCAAGTTTTCATCTTTCAGTCGGGTGCTGGGATTGTATTGCAATATTTGCCGATTCCAGTATGAACTCGTGTTCCTGTAGGTTTCCGATGTGGTTGGGATTGATCGTGTGGATGGTGGAGGCTGGTCGAGGCCAGTTAAACAAGCGCAGTTGCAGCAACAACCATGGTCCAGCACGGTCGTTTGTACTGAGGGATGCAGCAATCAGCAACAAAACAAATAAAGGTAAACAATGCGGGAGATACTGACTGTAACAAACCGAAGAGCAACATGTACTAAAGATATTTGAAGGACAACTCGTATGCAGCGTGGTTGCCAAACTACCCAAAACTCGAACCAAAATTGGTAGAACTTCACCTTTTGTTGTGCCAGGTTTCATATGACATCTCTCGGAACCGGTTGTTTGCATAAGGAATAACAAGCCGAATGTTGTTGCTGCTGGTTGTGTTCAAGTTGCTGGCATCTCAAGGGGGGAGGTCCATGACTATGGCGGAGGAGAGATTGATAGTGTCCCTGCCAAACATGTTTGTCGCGGGGGGGGAACCCCACTGACCATCCCCCAAAAGTGAAGTTGTTTTACACCGGTCACAACTTAGGGTGTGCCATGCAAAGAGAAATCTAGTTCATGGGGAAGTAGCTTGTCCTGGCGATTATTATTGAAGAATATTGCAACCATCAGCCAGAACACCATGGAACCAACCGCATCGAAACCAAGTGTCAAGCAACATATGGCGGTTTCTCATCCCCCAGATCATCCTTTACATTCATTAACCATTTATAGTAATAAACCAACCATTTCTGGGGTTCCCCGGGCTTGAGATGAGCCATATGGCAACGTCATTGCTGGGAAAACTGTGCTGCGGTTGTCAGCCCTGCTGCCAATGAGGAAGGTCACACGATCGTTCTTCAAACCTGCCGCCTGACATGGTCCAGGGGTAGCTATGGATGGTGAGAGATGGGTATGGATCACTCTCCCATAAAGTGGTTTCTTATGATAGGGAACCCCCAAAAATGGTTGGTTTACCACTATAAATGGTTTACAATGATTGAGGGGGCACCCCTATTTTGAGAAACACCCATATAAATTTGGGTAACGCATCTCTTGACAAAGGCGATCCTCTCCATGTTTGGGATGTTGAGCACCAATTTGAGTTATTGCCTTCTCAGCAGAATGTTGGATGCAGAGCCAGCAATATGTAGAACCGGACAGAACCCGACTCTTGGTTCAAGCATGCATCAGCTGGTTGCCAGGCGCGTCCATAAACCAGATGTGAGCAGGTAATGGCAGGCAGAGCCAGTAGATCGTTGGGAATTTGACAAAGATGAACCAAGCAACGCTCTTGTGGTGGAAAACAACCTGTGGACATGGTCCAGACAGATCAACAAGCAGTGTCAATAGCACTTGTTGGGAGCTTATTGTGGTGGCGCATCCACTGGTGCTGGGTGATTGCAAAAGGAAGCTGCTCCCGTTGCAAAGCTACGGATATTGTAAGCCATGATTGGCAAGCAGCTTGAGTGAAGAGGGATCCCACCCTTTTGCGGTTTCGTTGAGGCTCAAATGCTCCGTGCCCGAATCCGCTGGGGATCCCCCAAAGTGGACTGTTGAAGATCTTGGGATTCCAAAACTCTACGATTGAGCCAATTGAACCTGTCCAGAGGCAACTAACCAGGGAAGCTGCCCCTTGAAAGCTACCACGCCACGTGACACCACCCAGCTTGACCAACTGGTGGTTCATCAACATGGAATCACCACTTTTTTTGCACCCAGGTGTCCCAGTCATCATCTCAAGTGCAGCTGCAGAAGACCTACTTTGCGTTTCTCGCCCCTGGGTAGCACTTGGCATATCTTGGCATCATCAAACTCCCGGGGGGAAGCCCTGATCATTCCGTTGGTCATTCTTGGGTTATGTTTTTGCCGGCTCAACCGCCATGAGCACCGACTACTTAGCACCAGCACCGGCTATGAGCACTGGCTGTTTCTTTGAGTGGCAACCAATGGCTGGGCCCAGCATTTCAGGGAAGCATTGTCGCTGACAATTTGCCTGGCGGCTAGGGGTATTTACCGGCTCCCGTTGTTGGATCACCGTGGGAATGGGATGGGATGCACAACCTAATGATCCTTTGACGTTCCACCTTTGTGTCGCTCCCAACTATCCGCTGCCCAGCTTGATCCTGATTAGTGAGTACCTTATGACCTGAGTTCACTGGGGTAAGCCGCCTCTGAGCTGTGAACTAACCAATGAAGTTTACACAATATCAGCCATGTGATACTGGTAGTCGGACAGTGATAACACAGGTACTTGACTCACATATGACTAACGACTACAGCTACATCAACCAATGTGATAGCATGTCTCGTGGTAGTTACAATTATCACCTGGTTGCTGATCTGAACCATGAAGCATCAATGTTTTTGCGCACATGGTGCCAGTTTTCCCGTGTTAGGCAAAGGTGACCACCGCAAGGATAGATGGATGATAGTGATGTTTTAAAGAAATGGTTCATGGGCAACTGTTTACAATAAAGCCAATATTGACTGCAAAAGCATTAAAACTGGAGGATACCCCATCAACCAATCCAGTGACAAGATATCAGATATCTTTAATTTATACATGATTCATGACGGTCAGTGATTCATGATGGTGTACTGAATGATGGCAGATGATGGTTGTTGTTGACCCGTAATCCCAACCAATGACTGTCACCCCCGTTTTGTCTTTGATCGCCTTTCGAGGGGGCACCTATAAGTAAGAAGTTCATGGACGAACATGGCAATCTCCACATACCAAATGGAGACTTTTACCACCAAGCTGATCTTGGAAGCTTGTACATGGCTAAACCTGACATGAGACCTATCCATGTGAGGATCCCCATGACATGAGACCTGTCCATGGGACCCAACGTGTTGACATGGCGAGCTCCGCAGTGTCCCAGGTGGTCTTCGTTCTTCTGGTGACCTCCTTCGCACAGGCGACAGAGTTCCTCAGGGATCCGGACATGTTCCAAGGATCCAAAAATGATCAGCTTAGTAGGGAAAACATATTATGGAAAACATTGGAAACCATAGGGAAACCATGGGAAACCATAGGGAAACCATGGGAAACCATAGGGAAAGCATAGAATTCAGAAGGACAAATGCATCAGTGGATGGGCCCCGAATTTGTCCATCAGTTCTTGGTGGAGAAGAAAGCTTAGTTGAGGGGTTGTGCACAGCAGCTGGTATCATGTGCTGTTGTGTGAAGCGATGTCGCTAGATGTGTTAACTAATGTTAGATAGAAATATTGATGTGTATATCTATATGTATTTATATCTATATGTATTTGCATCCACATGTGCACATATGACTATACTCACTTACATATGAGTATACACACATAGAACATATATACACAATTATAAGATGTTCATCTTATACAAATATATGCATATCAATAAATGTTATGTATATGTGTGCATCACGTGTTTACACTTTGCACATGCAAACTTCTATAGCATCGTGCTGCGCGCCTGGAGCTGGGCAGGGCTTGATCACCACCTTGTTGTACGTGGCTCAGCAGCCTGCCGCCATCATTCCTCTCTTGGCGATGCTCGGACGGTGCAGGGATCGCCAAAACAGCACCCTTGGGAAGTGGTTCATGCTGGTAATTACACACTTAATCAGTCATACTTGTAGTAGATATTGTTTTGGCAATGAACCACTAGTGGATATAAGGAACTACTGGTATAAGTTATTAATTGTATAGTGATAATGCTTCCCAATTAACCAGTCATAGTAGAAGGCAAGAGTTTTATAACGATCAACTAGAGCTTGGTCCACCGAGTCCACTGGTCAATTGCGTTATCCCCTACAGTTAATCAATGCTGGCTCCTTATCGCAAGCACTGATTAACACTCGAGTGAGGAACACTAGGCCATTACTACATCCAACAATCAACAACAAGCCATTGAGGATTGCCGCATGGGAGGCTCGGCTACAATTCTGATCACATTTTTTTCATAAGGGGTAACCCCCCAGGAGCCCGAACTTTAATTTGGCATAGATGCTGGAGTTTCAGAAGTGGTTGGCAAGTGATAAATGTCAATACAAACACTGGGTGAGTGTGAGACACTGTGAGACTCAGAGTCTTTAAAACTTGGGAGACCCAAAGCGGGCCCACAAATACATGGAAAAGCGAGCGACGGTTGGGTTCGTGAGAAGGCTCGTGTGTCACGGGCATGTTTAATAGGTAGGCAAGATGTACTTATTACATTTTATTATATAAAACTGGTTGCATGCCAAAATTCCCTGTTTGGTTTGGTTTTTGTTTCAGGTTTTCGAACTTCAATTTGTGTGGAGCGGCACCTGTAGTTCTGCGTGGCACATAGAATCACCGACGAGAGTAGCTCCGACATGCTTTGCTTTCGCTGGGGAAAGCAGGGGATTGCAGTAACAATCATTCACAAACCAAAGTTGCTAATGGCCAAAACATGATCAGCACTGCAACGTGTATAGGTTTGATTCCCAACTGTGGTCAGGACGCGCAGACCTTGTGTTCCCATCCCCAATATTGAAGAATATGGACGGTAAATGTCATAAATAGACACCACACTGCCGGGATGTTCATACACATACTCGTAATTCAGTTGAAGTTGGGTAATGAGCACTCCGTGTGAAACGTTAGGAGAACAGCACTTACATGCTTTTGATATGCAATATATTTTTATATTTATATGTATTAGATATATCTATATACATATATATGTATGAATATAAATCTATATATTGTATACACATTTCTGCCTTTGGCAATGAACCAGGCCGCATCTCCCACAGCAGCACTCCGTGTCGGGGATGTGATCATATCATCACGCTGTTTTGAACTCGCAGTTGTGCACCCCTGGCATTTCACCGCCTGTGGCTGCGATTATCAGTGGGTCGTATGTGCGGTCAGAGGCAAAGGTACCAAAAAAAGGGAAAGGTGGACATGGTGGACATTGATCTGAACATCCAACTTCTAGAGGTACCTTCTTAATCAACACTTTCAACTGATGTTCGCAGTTGTATCCGTTTTGATCCCAACGGCCTCCAAATCATGTGCAATGGTCGGGACCAATCAAGAAGTGGGTTGCGGAGCTCACTGGGAGTGCTAGTTGACCGCAAGGAAGTCATTACCTTTGACCTCCAGATTCTATGTGACACTTGGACATGGATGGGATCTTGGATGGGGATGGCTGATGGGGTATCCAACCACAGGAAACACAACTGGCGTTGATCTCTTCGGTAAGAAGCGGCCACAGCGACCAGTAATATGGCCACAGGTGTGGCCATGTGTGTAGCAATGAGAGGCCACATGAACAATCCTTGATGACTCTATGATCCCCATTGAAATGTCAGATCTTGGGATGGTTTAGGGGTATTATCAGCGATGAATGTGCCCATATAGGTTCGGCGACTAAGAGGTGTGACGGCAGGGCCAGATCATTGTCGAAAGATACGTCGTTTCAGGGGGCCATCCCCAAATGGCTGGGTTTCTTTAAGATACACAGCGAAAGAATCTAAGAGATAGTCCGCCCCACGAAAAGGAGAGATGGAGGTTGGTGAAATATCACAATTCAACTGTACAGCTTTAGGAGGTTGTCGGTGTTGAGATTCATTTTGAATCAGCCCATGTGCCATTGTCAGATTTGCCTTGATTTTGCTCAGTGAATTATGATTAACTGGTTGGTGGTTTTAAACATGTCTGATTTTCCCCGGTATTAACGAGTAGTGCATTGGTTGACTGATATCTTTCACAGGTCTTGAAACCACCAACGAGATTGCCATTCTTGATCATGAATGATCAATGTTAGCTGGTTGCTGCTTACTTGCCATGTTTCACCATTACTATACCAAGAATGATCGATCTATTCTGGATTGTCGCTTATTCACCAATGCTACTGTGGTATGTCCAACAAAAATATCAACATAACACTAACTATTATTTGCCATGCACGGCTTGTGCACCTTTGTGCTGACGCAACAACGCTACGGTCGCGATCCGAGGAACTATGTGGTCTTGGGGCCACTTGGATGCACTGCACCTGTGTACAAAGGGTGCGTCTCAAAGAGAATGTTAGACATGATATCTTAGAGAATCTTAGTGATACAGGGTCCATTACATGGTCATACATAAACCAACATATGTCTTATGCCCCACATGTATATTTTCTGTGTTGTTTGAAGAATTATACAGGTTCAAGTTTGGCGCAACTCACTGAGTTTTGTTTGATCCAGTAGTTGAATGGCTTATAGAGCAGCAACGACAGAGAACCCTGGGGCAACTACTGCAATCAGAACAGCGTTGAATATGTGGTAAGCCATCGCAATGCCCAAATCTGGTGGTGTAGTAGCACTGCTAGTCGCAGCAGTGGTGGTGGTGATTTTAGCAGCAGCAGCAGCAGCAGTGGCACTAGCAGTACCACCAGTGACCAACAGCTGCGAGGCGCAGTGTTTTTTGCGTTTTCGTTTGCCGGCGAAAGGCCGATCCGTTGACAGACATTCATCACCATCATCATCATCATCATCACCACCATCATCATCATCATCGACTCATCATCGACTCATCATCATCATCATCATCATCATCATCATCATCATCATCATCATCATCATCATCATCATCATCATCATCATCGACTCATCCGACTCATCATCATCATCATCATCATCATCATCATCATCATCATCATGATCGTCAACGTCACCGTCCCCGTCAACGTGACCGTCAACATCAACATCAATAACGTTGACATGAAGATCAGCTTCAACACAACAACCACATCATCGTAAACCCAAACACTGCTTGAAGAAGTTCGTTTTCACTGCGCAGGCGTAGTGTTTCCCTAAATCCTAAAACCCTAAGAACCCTTTATTTAAACCACATACCCTGTGCATGCCACCCAGTCCAAGTGGGCGGCACACCCAGATTGAGGATTACAATATTTTAAACAGTAGGAGAAACAGGCATTGATGTTGCTGACAGTTATAATCGGCCCCTTGCCCATTCCATCTAAACTGTCAGTCTCCTCTCCGTACCCATTGAGATTTGCAACGCAAGTAAACCTCAATCCAGATGGTTCGCCCTTGAGACTACGTCCAATGAATTTGGGTGGCAGATCTTTTAACAAAAGAGTGAGATGCCCCAATACACCAATATTGAACCCAATTTCGAACCATTGTTCTCATGATCATGATTTTTGCTGTGATGCTCAGAGTCATAGTCATTCCCCCATAAAGCTTATTTTTGGGGAGCAACTAAGTAACTATATCATATACCCCGATCATTTGGAAAGTTATACATGTTCGAGCAATTATTTGCACCATTTGGATACATCCACAAAATTTATTGGATAATTTTGCCTGGGATTCCACCCAAAATGCAATTTTCTTGATCCTCTCTGGTAGCTCCTTAGTGAAACTAGCTGGTTCTTACAGTAAAAACCATGACAATGATGGCATTCCAGGGTCTCCACCACATCTCTGCTAGCGAAATCTCCGCCCCAACGGCGCGTTTTCTGTGGCAAGGTGGGTTTCGTGCACGTGCGAGTTGCTGCGTCCCGCCCCACTGGTGATTTGGCCGGATAGGTCTTTTGCAACGGTCAGCCTGTGAGCTGCTTGGGAGGGGTGGGGTAGGTGGGGGTGGGGATGGTTGGTATTATTAGGGGATGCATGGACTGATCAATCATGAAACTAACTCATGATAATTCATAAGACTGCCTTGCGTTGAGAAAGAGTAGTTCACAGCGCAGTTGGGCATGATCCATTCCCTTCAAGACTGAACAGGAGAGAGAGAGAGGTTGCAGAATTGTTTAGCAGGACTGGGGTTCAGCTTGGTTCAACAAACAACAACAAAAGGTAGACAATTTATGAGTGGCGTTGGTTTATCACAATAGTCACACACAATATCCAATAAGTTGAAATCTGCAAGTGCGGTTGGGGCTATGACCAGGATATTACCATGGTAAAGCTCACCTGATAGGGTTGGTGAACTACCGCCGCAATCATCCATAGTCAATGTCACCAACTACATTCGAAGTGCGGATGCACACCCAGAATCATCCAAACAAGTCCTGTCGAAACCAACATGGTGGTTTCTCAAGTCATAGGGGGCTCCTCAAATCACCCAATATCAACCATTTATACCAATAAACCAACCATAGCTTCCCCCATGGCTTGAGACACCAAGGCCAAACCAATGCCAAACAACGACTGCACAGCTGTGCCTCAGGTGATGTACCTGAGCTTGCGCGAGTTTATGCCGGAGCACGAAGCGCGGAGATGTGCCGAAGAGGAGCGGTGCGCGGTGCGGATGACGACCGAAAGATGTCTCCAGATGAGGTGTGAACATCAAGGAATGGATGATGGTCATGGTGGTGATCATGGTGGTTAGTGATGGTTTTTACAGATTATTAGTGGTCAATGATGCTTACTGATGGTTTTTTGCAGTTCATGATGGTGAACGATGGTTTTTATAGTGGTCAATGATGGTGAATGATTGTTCATAATGTGTGCGAGATTGAAAATGATTGTTATTCATGGCCAGTGGCTGTATGGATAAGCAGTTTTGTATGAGTCGATGTAGTTTGCCAAGAACACTGTAGGTAAGCAAAACGTTTTTAAAGCATATGATATGGGTAGAACCAACCATGCTCCGGCGTGGATGGGTAGCTAAATAGGCAGATTCAATAAGGAAGCCGAAAAGCTGCCTTGCAAATTCATGGTTTCCTTAAAAAGGCTGCTCATGGGACCTCGACCGCCCGTCATCATCCAGTAATCACCTACATTCGTAGCGTATTGGAGGGGAGTTTTCCAACTGTTCCGGAGGATTTGGGGCAGATCAGGAATGGGAGAACCGATCACCCTGCACAAATATCGTTTGTTGCCTGATCACTTTGTTGTTGGTTTTGAACCTATTTGGCTGTGGGTCAATATTACTCATTAACAATAACCAACAATAATAGGGAAAACAATGGTTAATGATGGGAACCAGGGGTACAGGGTTTTGACCCATAGCCATTTGACCAGCTTCTTTGTTCATTCAAGTCTTTATGCTTACAATGTACAATTTACGAAGACATACCTATGCAACCCAAGGAGTATAGCATGACAGAAGTTGTGTTTTGTCCATGATGTTTAGCTAGGTTGAGCCATGGAACCAAAGTAGTGTCCTGTGATTCTATTGTCACAATCTACGTTTGAACCATGGTTTTGCAATGAACCGTCAGGGATTACCATGCTGCTCATTATGGCATCAATGCTTTGTACTCCTGTTGTAATGGTGAAACTCACTCTATGATGTGCGAAAAACATGTTTAAAAGAAAATCATGTATTCAATCATGTATTCAATCATGCATTCAATCATGCATTCATGGTAGTGTAGCCTGCTTGTAGCCAACCATTCAGACACAGCTATGAGTGTGCCTTCAGATGGATGAATTCTGTGTGACCGTGCCACGGAAGCTCTTGGTCACCCAGGTGTTGTGTGTATTGTGTGGTTGCTTGTTTTAGCATTTTAGCATACTGGTGCCTGGTTCAAAGTGATGTGCCTATGTACTGTAGCGAGACCGGGGAAACGGTGAAACTTGATGGGGAGCATTCTATCCAAGCATTTTGTGTTTTAAGCGTTGGCGATCCAGAGTCTCTTCGGATGCATCTCAAAAAGTTCGGCTTCGTTTGAGCAGCACCACAGGGACCCAGATGGTGGTCCAACAAAAATGACCTGACTTCAAAGTCCCAAACTTCTCACCAGAGTATTCTGACTGCCGGGATGTGAACTGCTACCCATTGGTTGCTTAGTTCATTCATATTGATTCATGATGATCCATATTGATGGTAAAGATCGACCCAGGGTCGTGACCTATAGCACTCCCATAGCACTCCCATAGCACTCCCATAGCACTCCCATAGCACTCCCCTAGCACTCCAGAAATCCAGAACAGCACATCCCATGTCGCCAGGAGTCGGTGTTCATGGGCGGCCGAGTGGCGCGGTCCACCTTTATGTTGGTCATTGCCTTGGCGCCCTGGAAGCACTGGGACTTGGTGAGACGACTTTGAGACGACTTTGGTTGGAAGATCTTGGAATAACTACTATGCTTGATCTTTCATAGTGGTTTATAGTGGTTAATAGTGGTTAATATTGGTTAATAGACTACATGGTTGTTCATAAACTTTGCAGATATGTTCGCTTGTAGATGGTTGGATCGGAAGTTTTCTTGGTGTTTTTGAGATGTTCACCTGCATTTCATCAAATGCCAAAGAATTTGCAGCTTATACTCGGGGAACCGATCCCTTGCTTGGCAGAGTCATGGTCGGACAAGAGTGGTTAAGGATGGTGAAGTATGGAGAGAAGCTTTTGTAAAGAATGAATGGTGGGTGGTTTTTAACATTTTTTTCCCTAGTACTAACAAAGGATTGATTGGTGGACAAGCATACTTTTCATGACGGGGTGGTTCAACCATGTTCAACCACCAACCTGATGATGTTTAGACTATGTAATGGCGCTGATCTTTGGTGTTTTTTGCCTCGCATTTTGGCTTTTCGAGAATGGATTGTTGGGGGATGCTGGTTTGACACCTGTTTTGGGCGGTTGCTCCATGCGGGTATGTAGCCAACATGACACCCATCAAGCAGCCTCCTATATGGTAGTTTCTTAAAATAGGGAACCCCTAAAATGGATGGTTTATTGCTAAAAATGACTAACAGTGGATGATTTGGGGGTACACCTATTTTGAGAAACACCCATATGCCCAGGTTTTTTGTTCCATTTGTCCCGTGGTGCTCTTGGCTACTGCCGTGTACTTTCTGATCGAACGTCGCTGGGCATCAAAGTGCAGCGCTGGTGAAGATGCTGGGTGAAATGTTTTTGGGTGCATGTTCCTTGCCGGTTAGATGATGGTTAACAAGTGCTTATGATGGCGAAACAATGGTGGATAGTGGCTCATAATGGTGGATGGTGGTTATTGACAGTTGATGATTGTTGATGGTTGCTGGTGAGATTTCAATCTTGTTTGATGCTTGATGATATGAGATTGGACGCACTGTTGCGAAACAGTTTCAAAAACTCGAAATGATGCAGTTATGCAGTTCATGATTTGACCTATGCTTCTTGACCATATCCTTGTTGATCACGAAGTCATTCAGCATATTGGGCAGTTGAGTCACTTGTGTTGACACAGCGGCCGTTGGTGGCGCTACTAGCGAGGTTTGTCCCACGGCTACCTGCTGCTCTCGGCGGAACCTCGGCAGGGCGATGCGGGGGGCGAACTCTTTGTCGAAGCCTTGAAGCAGGTGCCGCAGCGGGGGTTGAGCCATCCGTGGGCGATGGTGAAGCCATGGTTGGTTTATTACTACTAAATTTATTTCTACAAGGGTTGATTTTGAGAGATGTTATGACTAAGGGTTGATTTTGACAGATGGTTTTCAGCCTATCACATGTTATGACCAAGGGTTGATTTTGAGAGATGGTGGTTTCTCAAGCCATAGGGAGCCCCAAAGTTATGGTTGGTTTATTACTAATGATTACTATTGGATGATTTGTGGGTAGCCCTATTTTGAGAAACCACCAGATGGTTTTCAGCTGATCACATGTTATGACCATGAATAATGATAGTGGTATATAATGGTTAATGATAGGGGATAATCACCAACAATAATGGTTAAACAACTAGTGGTTTGTAAGCCATGTCAAGCCAAGCATCAACAATTGGTGCTGGTTAAATGGTTAAGCCAATCATTGACAACTCTGGTGGGTGGATTGATTGACATCTTTCATTTTCCCAAGTGTATAAACTAATGGTTGGTTGACTAGTCATTTTTCAAGGGGTGGTTCGACCACCAACCAGAACTGGCGGTGGTTGGCTAATGTTGATGGTTGATGGCGATCTTGGTTGTGAATGATTGGCTGTCGTTTACCAGGACCTCCACCGCGGTATTGGGATGCAATGCGAATCTGAAAAGGATATATAATCATTCGAACAATAACAAGTACAGACCGCAGCATAAACAGATACTGTACTTATGTCAAGTGACTTAGGAGTCGTGGAAAGACCCCAAGAATGTCAGAGGCCAAAGATGGCCACAGTAGATTCAATTAAGAAAGCAGTTTTTTTTGCAGATTTGGTTTGATGCAAAATACGACATTGCATCAGATTCCACCTATGAGTTCCTGATCGCCAGGTTTTGCTCTTTGATGATCTTCCATTGCATTGGGCTCTACGGATTTAACGGTTGATGCCTCATAGATCCTCAGTGATGGAAACTCATGCCGTTCAATCTACCAGGGGGGTAGCGATGCGAAGCATTGCAATCCATGGTCAACTGCATGAATCTCGACAAGCTGCACACGAAAAAGTCAACGAAAAGAGTGGTTATGTAGTGTATACTGTATGTACTATATAATTGTTACAACATATTGCAACATATGTACATGTGATCATGATGTGTACAGTTGTACTTATGTGTAAATGTAATTTGATGTACGAATGTATGCTTAGTCCACTATAGTGACGTATTCACGCGGTTCATCCGTGTTGTTTTCCTATTAGTCACAAACCGTTATATTCAGTCAGCTACGACGTGCTGTGGGTTTTAATGGTAAAGCTATAAGCCTCCCAGCCGATTCAACAGACTTCTTCGTTGACGAGTTGCTTTCCCCCCCTGCTCCATTACTTGGCTTCTTCGTGATGCTTATGGTACCCTTGGCGTGTGGAATCCGTTACCAACGGAGGGTTTAGTTTCGCATGAATGCCTAAGATGGCCTAGTAGAGCCCCACCTCGGTATGTTTGGTTCTTTAGGTCTCACCCAGAAGTCATGGAATTGCAACCCTCGCCTTGTTGATTTTTCGGTGCCAGGTGCATACCGGCTTGCTGATCTATGTGCTGCTCATGATTGGCGTGTTGGGCACCAATGGTTTCCAGTTGCTTTGCGCAAAGGATGTCCTGACGTCAAGTTGCAAGGGGAATGAAGGGCTTGGTGGTTTAAACCTTTCCCAACAAGCCTGGCGCATCTACGCAGTCTGCTGTGCCAGCGGGACTTCTTAACAGTGAGGGCAAGCTCAATCATCCTACAAGACCAGCAAAGCATTGCCATATCAACAAAACCAAGGTGGAATAATCACGTGACAAACAAGAAGTGAGCAGAGTCAAGAGCTATGATTAGATGGTCGCTATAGGAACTCTCTAGGATGAGCAGTGTCAATCTATGGCAGGTGGTTTCATGACACTGAGGTTCCAACCGCGGGGTATTGGCAGCAAACGAGGTTGTGATAGCCAGTGAACACGGTAAATGAGACGGTCACAAATAGTGTAATCCCTCAGATGGTCGGTGTTATTAAAGATCATGATTCTGCACACACCCAACTGCTTGGTTACTGGGCCCTGTTTCCAGAAGCGATTCTGGAAATACAACGCACTAGTGAAACCAGTAGCATCCAACAAAGATAGCATAGTTGGAAGCGCTTGCCCAGCCTTGTGAAAAGCTTCATCTCGCATAGCCCATGGGGCTATTACCGAAGTGGTTGTGACGTTCATCTGAGGTTCGGCTTGGTGCTCGTTCCCAATCTGTGACTTGGAAGACTTGAGAGCAGTGACTCAAAGTCCGCCAGTTGGTCCATGCTGTGTTGGATGATACGTTTGTCGCGTCATCACAATCAAGTTTTCCGGATCTCAATCGATCTCTGTTTTATATTGAACATCAGACTTCAAGAGGGGATGGCAATGCAAGTGGTGGAACTGGCATACAATAACTTGTCGAATCCAATTGAGGAGGCACTGAACCAAATAACAATATATAGCATAGTATAGCAAATATTGACCATGGGTTTTATGGGTCTTGCTCGTTGCGTCAAAATCACGATCTGGGAATCTACAGCGCAGAGACCCGACCCATTGGTTGCGGTTTGGGTGATGAGCATTCATGAGCTCGGAACTACACAAGCATCAACGGTGTATAGAACCATTCGCACTAGGGAAACCAACCCCAACCAATTGCTAAAAATAGATTCGGTTCATGACATGTCATGACTGATATGTACAACTTATTCATCTATGTGATTATCCCTCGTATCTAAGTTATGAATATAAACAGAGATCCCTACCGCAGCATAAACCCACCTGTATTTGTAGCAAATCAGCAGCTATTGATCCGACAAAGAGAGGCAGCTTCCACCAAAGCCAAGGCCCAACGGTCATGGTACCCATGACCGGCCGTTTTTTTCCTTGGAAACTGTGTGATGAGCAGCTAGGTTCATTGTGAGCTGGTCATTACTGACTCTGGACAGCTTCCTTTGGCCCTGTCTACCTTTGGATCAGGTACCTTGGATAAACCGACTGAGGAATGGATGGAAGCAGCCGATGGGCCTGATGGGTATGAGAACTGGAGTTAATTTGCAGTTACAACCACATTTGCCTATGAAAACTACAGCCCGATATGTTTATATGATTGATAATTATAAAATATAAAGTCCTCTCAACTGGTGCATTACAAAAGGAAATGCTATTGTGGATGAACATCAGCTGCTGTGGTGCACAGTGCTGTAAATATATGTGGTGGTAGGTTGACCCCAGCAATTACAAATAATCTGACATAGCACAGGGGTTCGTGTGAACTGTGTGACAAAGCATGCCATAGCATGACTAACCGATTATTGGTAGGTCCGGTTGTCTTATAGGTGTGAATGAGTGACTGGGTATGATCAGAAGAAATACGATCGACATCTCACTCCCAAACAACTGTCATTGAACCCTTTCTTGCTACCGCGTGTTTGACATGTTTTGTTTGATGTTCCAGATTCCCTGGCTCGCCTCATGTGTTTTTGCTGTCCTGTGTCACCTTGTTTTGGTCGGGGTGGTGACCCCGTTGGTGGATGCGGACGAAGTTCACAACCATCAAGATCTTCAACGGGCCATGGGGAAAGGTGAATCGCTGTGGCAAAATCTGCAGCTCCTGGTTGTACCGTGTCACTCGTAACATCTCGTAACTATCCGTAGCTCTTCTATCTCCCGTTTTTTGCATGTCAAGGAGTGAATCATGACTGCATACGTTGCTCATGTGCAGTGGTTGAGTTGCTTGATTTTACAGAAACACTACTTTGGTTTGCAGAGTCCCTATGACTTCAGAGATGAACTATATCTCTATTGGTGTTACTCAGAGTCGTTGTTTAATGATCCATCAGTTTCGCATCACTAGTATTTAAACAAGAACTTCTAGCAACAAATCGTAACCTTTTGGTTTATACATGGGTATTGATAGTAGCCTTCGTCAGTAAACAGTGGTAGCTCGTGAGCATCATATACCTGGAATCCGGGATTTAATATGGATCAGTATTTATGGATTTCCCATTAGTGTATCGGGTATAAACCATTCTAGATAGCATCTCATACACAGTATCAGCACTAATGGTTTCTCACCATTTGATATTCATTGGTATGGATAGTTGTTATTTATAGCTACCAGAGTATTGGTATAGATACTTCGTGGTCATAACTTTTGGCTACCAGTAGTATGTCTATCATTCTGGCCACTTAAGGTTCTTAAAAACACCTCAAGTTATATCAATAGCTAGCTATTTAACTTTGATGCCAGTAACTGTCTTTGGCCAATTAAACCACCTTTGAGTTACTAATAGTTGGCTACTGACACCACCAAAGTCCTATTGAAAGTACCTCAAGCTGGTGTTAACCCTGCCGTTGCCTCCCATGCTGCAAGGTCATGGACTTGGATGACAAGGATCCCCCCGAGGAAGATACGCTTCAGGCGACATGACCGCTTTGGGCGACTGGATCCCCATGGATCCGCTATAGTTTTTTCATTCACCTCTAGGTGAACTAAAGGGGATTATGGTGATTACACCACCCATGTTCCATTGGGTTTTAGGTTATAACTTGTTGGTGAACTATCGGGGATTATAACCAACCAAAGGTAAGGCTGACCCTCAAGATGTTCAGCATACACCTTCAGGAGGAAAAGAATGGATGTTCACACTTTGAGGAGAAAAGCCCTGATAAATTCTGGCCCTTTCGGTCACTTGAAGTTTATTGGCTTAATTGAGGCCAAGTTTGAAGATCCTGCAGTTTCTTGAAACCAACAAGGAATAGATCACAAATGAATGCCCTACCCAATACTGTATCAGGGCTGTGACCAATGCTCAGACTGGTTGCTTCCATGGATAGTACACGCTGTCCAAAAAAATGAAGCTTGAACAGCATGAGCATCCCCAAGTTTCCGAGTGCCTTTTGTAGTTCATTGGCACCTGCTGAATTGTTCTTGCCATCAACAAGCAAGAAGTTTGGCTGTGATTGCGTAGGAGGAGCTGTCAAAATAGAGTAGGCTCCAATGTCGGTAGGTGAACATTCTGAGTCACACTATTCTGTGATGATTTGGGTATATGAGCAGAAGGGTTTCTGTAGAACTGCCAGTTACTTGGTTGCTAAGTTAAAGAGTTGTTTCAGCTATCGCTGTGCGAACTTATCCATATGATTTTCTTAACATTGCGAACCCAAATATTGGATGGTTTGTTATTAGGATTGATTAAAATTGGGTGATTTGGGGGTTTCCCCTATTTGGAGAAACCACCATCTGGTTATCAACTTCGCATCAAGTTTGTTAGCTTACCGAACTCTTACAACCAATGAGGCTATCTCCAAGCTTGAAACCCAACTGCACCGTAATCACGACATGGCAACTGCTTAGACACGTGACATCAAAGTCACCTGGCAACAGTTTGCTGGCCGGAAACTGGCGGGATGGGCATCCAACTGGGAAGGATACTGTACCCTTTCCAATGCATCCCTGTGCTGGTTTCCAACAAAATGAGTTCTGACCCTGGCAAAAAAGAAAATAAAGAAAAGTCAATGGTGCAAAGTGTTCATTTGCTGATGACGGGAGGCCTCGTTGGTTGGCACATTTTCTGGTGAGTTGTGAATCCACAATTACGTAACCATTTGTTAGCGATCAATCATTAACAATTTATCAACCTTCAAGTACTTAAAATTTACTAACCATCACTTAACCATCAACCAATCATCAATTATATAATCATCAGTTAATCATCAATTCACCGTTGATTGGCCATGGAAACCAGTGGAAACACGTGGAAACGATGACTTTCAGGTCTATGAGCAATCCGAATGCCACGAAGAGATTGTGCCGCAGATCGTGGTCTCAAGGAGCGCCCTTGCCGCCCTGGTCGCCCTGGCCTCTGAAATGCAGAGATGTCCGAAACCATTCAGCATCCAAACATATCCAAACTGCTGGGGTTTCTGGAAAGTCTGTTGCTAAGGGATGAATAATGATGGGTAAGGCTTCCTGGCTGATGGATGGATTTTGGTCTGGGTGCATTTGGTGGTGAACGTCAAGATGGAGTCTCCTTTGTGTGACGTGGGTTAACTCTGACTGCTACGTGCTCCTCCCACCGGGGGAAGCAAGTGGGTCATCCAGGAATTCTCAGAAAATGATGCCCAGGGTGATGCCCAGGGTGATGCCCAGGGTGATGCCCAGAGTGATGCCCAGGGTGGGTTCACTGTTTGCAATCCTTTGCTTCCCAGAGAACCATCTCAAGCTGTGATTTGGCAGAAATCATGTTTTGGTGGTATATTTAGAGCCTCTTTTGTTTTTGCGTTTTATCCAAGATGGGATTTGACACAAGCCCACATCCACCCAGAGTTGCCAGAGTTCTTGGATGGTAATGCTATTAGTATAGTATCTAATTCTGAGTAATAGTTGAATTATATTGATGTATCATACAATGGTTACCACTTTTAACAACTATTGGTTGGCATGATCAATTCTCAGTCACTCGGTTGGTAAGAGAAGCCGAATTGAGTCAATACTACACAATGGTTGGATAGCTTATATTTATGATCGTTCACTATTGGTTGACAAAAGTTCGTGACAGGCCTGGTCGATTCGAACCTAGATTAGCGATAGTTAATTACATGGGACAAAGGTTAAGGATGGTTCGTGATGGTAAGTAAAGATTTAGGGTAGTGAGAGATGATTATATGATATTTGATCAAAACTGCAGGTTCAAACGTGATCGATCATTTGTTGGCTATCAAAAACGAATTAGATCCAATTAAGCATTCAGCATCATCAAGCATCATTTACAACTATTAGTCACCACTAACCATCACCCTCGATCCTTCAGAAGGCTATGGGTCAGTTCACCCCATATTTCCTGGTTCCACCATCATTGACCAGCAAGTTTCCCTATAAAATGCTTGTTGATTCTTCCCCACGAGTTGGTTGACCCATAGCCAGAGCTGGTGGAGCTCCATGTGCCGAGCTCCCCACGTTGCCGCCGTGTCGGACACCGCGCGCCAGGGCTTCCCTTGCCGCTGACGCCGCGCCGGCGCCGGCTGCCGCCCCAGCGACCG